>CABHPH010128467.1:0-31192 GCA_902168325.1 Peromyscus nudipes
ATGTAATAGTAAGCACTGTTCTTAACCGTTCTATTTTTGGTGAGATGAAATTTCATTTGTATCAAGCCATATTTATTAAATCTGTGCTCATCCAAGACAACAAAGTTTGAATTCTGGTTGAAAAAAAAAGGCTATGGTCAATTGCTGATTCTTAAATACCTTATAATCACTTAGTAAATAGAGGAAATCTGCTAGTTTGGTTCATTTTGATAAGCAGCTTACCTTCGAAGGTGACCCTAGTTTTAGCTAAACAATGGATATGAGTGTGTATAGGTAAGACGACCCCCAGAGAATTTTAAAAAATCAAAGATTAGATTCTTCTCTTTGTCCATATTTTGCTATACCTTAATGGAAAATAAAATCATTTCTGTCATGTCCTTGAGTGCTACCACAAAGCCACGCCTAGCTTATTACTGTGTATCTAGCATAGGTTTCTCTGCAGTCAGAAACTGGTGGGTATGTTGGCCTGTACAATGACAAACAGCCCCAGAGAAGCAAAGCCTGTGGTAAAGATTACACAGCCCTAATTGGTAACCTTTCTAAACTAATAATCTTGGTTACCCATCATGGAGATGGCCTGCATGCTTGTTGTGCCCTTCTGAACTTATTTGACCTTAGAGACTTTGACTGGAAATTCGGAGGCAACAGTAACAAGCTGTTTGTCATTGAAGAGCAGAGGTTTCAGAGGTAGAAGGCTGCGGTGTGAGCCTTCCTTCGACATTGGACCTGTGTTTCTGTCTTCACGGGTATATAGGTTTTTTAAAAAGATGGTTAGTTTAAAATTTTGTAGTATTTTTATGACAAAGCTTCTATAATGCTTCTAAGTAGTTATTAAATCATTATACTGTTGTCTTTCTCCTAAAAATTATATGTACATATGTGTATATATAAGTATACACATATGCATATGTATATATTATTCATATATATGTATATACATGTATTTGTATGTATATGGGCACAAATGTTGGTGCACATACATGTGGAAGCCAGAAGTAAACCTTGGCTGTCTGTCCATCTTGCCTTTTGAGAGTCTCTCATTTGGGTGATAGTTCATCAAGCAGGCTAGGTTGGCTGGCTTGTGAGTCCCAAGGTTCCTTCTTTCTCCTCCTCCCCAGCACCATGAATATCAACATGTACTTTCTTAATTGAAATTTTAAGTTTTTGACCACTTCATACAAGAGCACTGTATTTACGTTTAACATTTCTTCCTTCACTCCCTTGCTTCATGGCCTCCTCTATAGTTTTACATACACATATATAGTATGGAATATGTATAACACACACACACACACACACACACACACACACACAATCACAAAGGTTACTTTCTTATGATATTTTATTTGTACTGAAATGTGATTTTATTTGTATGCTAATAAATAAAGTTGCCTGGGGGTCAGAGCTAATAGCAAGCCATAGCAGAAGCCAGGTGCACACCTTTAATCCTGATCACATGACAGGCAGATCTCTGTGTGTTCAAGGATACAGCCAGCATGGAGACACATGCCTTTAATCTCAATACCAATCATAGAGACCTAGAGGTCTGTATAGACAGGTAGTGATGAGGAGGTCACGTGGTTGGGTTTACAACCAATAAGAAGGCAGAACAGAAAGTCAATAAAAAGACAGACACACAGGAAGTAGGCCTCTTTCTGAGGGGGAAGGACGGCAGCGGCAGGAAGGGTAAGAAGGCGGTTTTAAGTCTCAGCTCTTAGCTACTGCTCTGACCTCTTGGGCTTTTAATTCTGCATTTGGCTCTGTGTTTCTTATTTAATAAGATTGTTACATGTATACTTTCTTGTTCCAGTCTTTCTCCCTTTGCCTTCCAGACTAGAAAGCAAGATGCTGCTCTGTTTTCTTCTAGCTGTGCACCACTCTGCCAGACCCCCATGGAACCAGCTTCACACTGCTTGCTTGTTATGCATGTATAGCGTCACATATCCTGGATCACAACCCCTGTGCTTTCCCACCACATTTTTCTCCTAGTGTGCTCCCTATTAGAATACAGACGACAGAAAGCAAGGGTCTATTTTGTTCTGTACTGTACACCCAGCACACAGAATAGTGTTCCTTTTTTTTCTTTTTTCTTTTTTTTTTTTTTTTTTTTGGTTTTTCGAGACAGGGTTTCTCTGTGTAGCTTTGCGCCTTTCCTGGAACTCACTTGGTAGCCCAGGCTGGCCTCGAACTCACAGAGATCCGCCTGCCTCTGCCTCCCGAGTGCTGGGATTAAAGGCGTGCGCCACCACAGGTGATGAGAAAGTTATGTTGAGTTTGTCAACGTATTATCTCCAGGCTGTGTTCCAAGGCTGTGATGGTCCCTCTCTTCCTACTTGCAAAACTACGGTCCTGAAGTCAAACCCTGGTTACTACAAACCACACCCAGTGTAGATTTTAATGCTACTATTTGCTCACATATAAATCTTGACTATTTACGTGAACTTCTGGAAAGCAAACTCATCCATTCTAGATACCCATCATCTCAGCTCATAGTAGGTACTCAAGCAGTGTTTAGTAACGAGTGAACAAAGAAGTAACTGATTATGTAAAAGCAAAGGGCCAGAATCTCCCCACCCCTTGTCTGTCTGTCTCTCTCTCTCTCTCTCTCTCTCTCTCTCTCTCTCTCTCTCTCTCTCAGGATTCAGAGGAGTGAGACAAAACTCTCCATATGTAATCAAAATGCTTTGGGGATTCTTCAGCTGGCTGGTTGTGCCGACCTTCCATTCACCTTTGTAAAACATAGTTAGCAAAGACAGTCTGACTCATAAAACAAAACACGTAAGGTTTAAATCCACCAACTTGAGATTTTTATCATTAAAAACAGAGAGATTTTGGCCTTTTATGGTCATTTTTTATTACTTTTATTACTAAAGAGATTCTGGTCTTTTCTTTATAATCCCCATGATTTGTTGATATTTTATGGTATATTTCTGATGGTTTTTTGACTTCAGAAACAGCAGCAAAAGGAGACTTCTCTAGTGGTCTGTGCACGGAGAGGAGGATGGGGGAGTGATCGGAGAGTCTACTGAGACATAGTGCACGCTCCCCAGGCTCAAGATTCTGCTTGGGTGACACCACTTCTCAGGAGTGTCACCTACGCTAAACCAATGACACTGAAGCCAATAGCTGTCTTGCCACTTGTTAAAGACTATCTGCACTGGGCATGCCTCAGGATGGAAAGAACTCAGCAATTAAAATCATGGAGTGTAGGTTAATAGCACCAAAATCCTCTAAGAAACAAAATCAGAAATAAGCTGTAACACACACACACACACACACACACACAAACACACACACACACACACAAGAACTAGACACCTCAAGCATGTAATTGTATATTTATTTCTCTTTTTAAAGAACACTCCTTAATGTAATTCAATATACAAACTTGGTTTCACAGAATTATAATCCACTATATAGCACAAAGATAACCCAGATTGTGTGTGCGCATGCACATACATGTGCGTGCGTGTGCACATGGTGCTGTACCCCTCCCTCTGCTCTGCTCTTCTGGACCTGCAAAGGCTCTTCCCACCTTCAACACTGACCAAAAGCCGTTCTGAAGGTTGTATACAAAAAACTTCCTCCTCCCAAGAGCTGCTTTCTCTTGAAGGCTTCTCTTCTTCATTCCCCCTGAGACAGCCAGGAGAGACACTCTTTCCCTGTAGGAAGGGCAAGGCGGCATCCCCTAATGCTGATGTTAACCCTGTAACCATACGAACAGGCTGATGGGAAGAGCCGGGGAGCAGGTCTCCATCCCCCTTCCCCGCTTCCACACCCAACCCTCAAGTCCAAGTGCAATCCCTCCATGCAGCCTTAGTTCCAGTCACTATCCTGTGCAGCAAGAACCAAGATTTTCAAGTCCAGGTCTTTTCCACAGGCAGCGCACAGCACTGCCTACCAAGCCACCGGGCCGGCCGATAACCAAGCTCTACACAGTCCCATGTGCTCTGTCATTTTAATTTTTAAAGACACCCTAGCTGAGGTCTGTGGCAACCTCGTGTCCAACTGAGTTATGCAAAACTGCACCAATGATGCACTTGTACATATTTACATGGGGCGGAATGTTTTTTCCCATATTTTTAGATGAGTATATAGATCAACATGTTCACAGAAGACCAAATACTTTTAATATTATTTATAACTGATTTATAAAGCTTTGAAAAAACTCACAATAGCACATTGTTTACTTTAATGCTTTACGGGTACTATCCATTTAAAATCACAATCAGCTCTTAAGTTACTGTCAGTCCAGCAAACGAGACAGAAAGAATTTACAAGTTAAGAACCAACGGATACGTCCTTTATCTTTTTTTTAATAACTAATGCATAAGTGCAGAATAAGATATTCTAGCTTAAATATCTTGCTTACAATGGACATTTCTGTTCTAGTTACGCAACAGTAAATCCATGCTTCACATAGAAAAGCAATCCACAACATTAAGAAAAAATGTACAATTTATGAAACAAAATAAATATTAGTATTACAGAATCAGAGCTGTACATAAAAGCTGTTCAGTTTTTTATCATATAAAAATATGTTTTAGTGCAACCTCACATATATATTGATGCTGTTTTGCTTTACACCATTTAGATCCAAGTGTCCAAAAGAGGAAAGAAATTACATTTATTACAAAGCCGATACACAAATTCTAAAATATGTACAAATTACTGCTAAAAAATGCTTATAAGAATATAAGCAAAGTAAAGAAAAGGCACAAACATCTGTACAATTTTAAAAGTACCAGACCCAATAGGTTAATTTCAAATTTTGTTTTGGTCAGGCTCAAGATGACTTGTTGATTTACCTAATTGTTTTCAAAACAACAAAAGTATTTATAATAGCCAACTATTGTAACTTAGGACAGGCATGCTATCAACTCGGTTACCTCTATTCCTAGAAAAACAAAAACAAGAAAAGAAGGGAAATATGGAAATGAACGTGTCCATGCAACTCAGATCAATGTAGTTGATTCTTCTCTGATGAAGGTTCTTTACCTTCCTCTGTGCTTAAAGATAATTCCTTGCTGCTAGGAAAGTCCGCCTTCTTCTCATCCACGCTGCCCTTGCTGTAAAATGTGGAGTGAGCTCCTGCAGTCTGTGATGGCGCAAAACTGTCCTTTTCACCATCTTGTAAGTCAGGGTGGGCGGCTGAGGTACAAGGCTGACCTGGCTCAGGCCCGCTAAAGTGTCTCATGCTGATGTGTGCACTTTCCAAGGGTTTCTGGTGGGGCTCATGCACCCACGTGGGCTGATCGGCCCCAAGCAGAGCTGCCTCTTCTGTGGCAATCCGGAGTGAGGCGATGGCTTTTGTACAAGTCTGTATGTTCTCTTCCTGTTCCCTCTCTGTGGCATTTAGGCTGTCTTCTGAAGTACTCTGTTTCATCAATAGCCGTGGGGAGGAGGGTGAGCTAGGTAGACCAGATGACTGCAAAACGGGAGGGGCTTGTTTCTCATGCCGCCTGGAAAGGGTGTAGGGATCCTTAGTGAAGGCCTCCCCTGGTGCTCCTTTCTTCTCCTCAGAGCCCTCCATGGGCAGAGGCAATGTGGGTGGAGGATGTAAACCAGAAAGGGCCGGTGGCATGGAGTGAACCATCTGGATCCCACCAACTGGCACCATGGGGATAGGAGCTCGGACTTGCTGCTGAGAGTGGAGAGGAAGATGACTGAAGACATAGTCAGTAGGACCCTCAGGGAAAAGGCTGGAGCCGTGATGTTCATAAGCACCTTCTTGGTCTCCATAGAGACTGAAGTAAGGAACCTGAGGTAATCCTCTTCTGAGATTCTACAGAGGAAAACAGAGCACAGAGTTCATATCTGACCACTTTCCATTCTTGAGCTAAACTTCCTCCCTCTCTACCTTTCTTTTCCCTTCCATCCCTCCTTCCCTCCCTCCCTCCCTCTCTCCTTCAGGATGCCCAACACCTAGGAAGAATTTCTCAAAACTAAACAGATTTCTCAGCTGTCTCTGATGAAGGTGCCAGCCTCTGGACAGTGGCTTTTGTTTTTAAACAGCAAAGCACTAAAGCGTCCAGTGTATTTCCCACTAGGCATGAAGTCACGTGCTGGCTGTTTTCTTCATAAGAGCAAATGAAAAGAATGGATTCACCAGGAAAACAACTAACAAACAAAAAACAGCCAACAAACAAAGCAAAAAACGCCGGGCGTTGGTGGCGCACGCCTTAAATCCCAGCACTCGGGAGGCAGAGGCAGGCGGATCTCTGTGAGTTCGAGGCCAGCCTGGGCTACCAAGTGAGCTCCAGGAAAGGCGCAAAGCTACACAGAGAAACCCTGTCTCGAAAAACCAAAAAAAAAAAACAAAAAAACAAAAAAAAAACAAAAACAAAACATAAACAACTAGCAAATATTAATGGGATTGAAACTAAAAGGAAATAGGATTACCAACTATTTATGCCTTAGGCTGAGCTAAAAGGACATTCCTGAGACTAGGTAGAAGTGACAAGTTGGCAACAGGCTTTTAGGAAATGGTTTTTCACACAAAGGATGGCTGGATGGTTATGAGAAACGCCATGCACTGGCCTACAGGAATACATCCCTACTCAGGAGGGGTCCCTTTGTGTTGAGTACTGATCTAGTGGAAGACGTCCCTACTGAGGAGAGGTCTTACTGTGCAAGGCACCGACCTACTAGAATGCATAAGAAGAAGCCCAATAAAGAATGCAGGTTTCTTCAAGTCCTAGTTCAAGGCCAAATCTTATAGAAATAGCAGTGCTTAAAAGGAAGCAAGTGTAGTTAACCATCGTGTGTGTTTAATAGTTAATCATTTATATTCAATTTTATAGCTGGAAATTAAAGACGATTATGCCTTAATTCCTCTGTTGATATTACTTATAACAAAAATGTCTTCTTGAAAATTAAGTAAGAGTATTTAGAAATTGGAGCCAGAATTCCAGATTTCATGGTTTTAGTCCTGAAATGAAGGCTTAATTTGTTATGCTTGTTTTTGTAGCAGAACATAACTCAGACTGCCGGATTATCAGGCTCTAGTAAATCTATCAGATTTTCAGTTGCTATGATTCATCAATAATAGACTGAATTGTTCGTTTACATAAGAACTCAAGATAGATTAAAAATTTGTCAAGTATAGTGTAATCTAGGAAAGCGATCTTAAAAACTGTTGTTATTCATCTCAAGGATGCCTCAGCTCTCAGATTCAAGGACTGACTCCTACCATTAAGGATTCACCCAGTTCTATTTAGATTTAAGCCTGGCTCAGGAACGATAAATTATGCATATGCCTGCTACTGTGTGCCATGCTTGGAATTTGTTGTGCTCTGGGCTGCATCTTATCCAAGCTACTGACAGATGGTTTATTCTGTAACACAGATGAAACAGTCGAGTCACCAGCCTCAGGATCACCAAGACCTCACAAGCTAGGATGGGTGAACACTGCAGGACTCGAGAAGAATTCCCTAAGTGTTGTGTCCACATGAACTCTGTTCCTTCATTCTGCTTTAAAAAAGAGCAAGTCTTCATCAAGTACCAGTTAAGGCAGAGGAATCCTAATGCTTGTGAGAGCAAGCAATCTCCAAAGAAAATGAATTCTTTGTAAATCATAGTTATCAGAGATTTAAGGATGAAAATAAAAGGTGACTTGGCCATTTTTCCATTTTACTGTTATGTTTCTATTTGTTCTTTGTGCCATCCACTGCACATACCTCATGAGAGTACAGATCTTATAAGTCTACTGAGGAAGGAGTCAGCAAGAAGACACTAGCAGAGATGCACCACTACACAAAGCTACGTGAGATCCCGGACTCCAGGCTGATAGGAGTGATGAATTAATTTCTAAAACTAGAACACACTCCATGTGTCCTAAATCCAATAAAATCTTGTGCTCTCAACAGACATTTGAGATTCAGACCGTCACTGATCAGAAGTGAAGTGATGACCATAGTGACCGAATGAAGAAAACACACGTTTTTCAATTCTATTATCTATCGGAAGGTCTTAGGGGAGGAATCCTAGTGGTGCATGGTACCCCCTCTAAATCTGTTCTCTGGCCCTAAGTTCAGACTAAACCAATTATTTCTTATGCAAGAGTGAGTGTCAGGGTCCCATCACACCAAAGTCATTTCCCTACAGAGTCTCCATCACTGTTCCCAAAATGACAAGTTACTGGTCACAAAATTATAGAAAAGGGACTATGGTTAGTTGTATTCCAGTTTGATGTTTTTGTATATTATTAGAGAAAATAGAGAGAGTAAAGCCTGCACCTGACACAGCAGTCAGGTGAAACACCTATCCGAGAAGAGTCAGGTCTATTTTGCTCTGCCAGGAGCGGCTTGTTCGCACATCATAGAAAGATGAAAAGTCTCCCTGTTTATCCAAAGAGGATGAGTCAACATCACCAGAACTGCACTAGGTAGCAAGCCAAAGGCTGTGTCAGTGATGAAGTCTAACAGCTCTGTGAGATGTGCAGACATTTTAAAAAGAAACAATAACAAAACAGACAAAACATCACACAAAAATTAGGAAAAACGCAATAACTGATTAAACTAATTTTCTTCCCACTACTTTGTAGTCAATCAGAGGTCCAAAATTAGATGAATTCTTTTATTGTTTAATTCCTTTAATTAATTAGTTAATTAATTCCTTAATTGCTTTGCTCGAGTTTAACAGCTTGTTAAATCAATGGCTCTGTTTTCATGATACGATTGCCTGACAGAGCTCCACCACCTCATACAGGCCAGTTGTGGTCCATTTGGCCAAATGCTGAACCAAAAGCTTCAGGGATGATGGATTAGGACTGGTTTGGTACACCTGGCCAGCGTCACCGTGTCTCCATCGGAGGAAGCATTTAACGCTACCCCAGAAGGATTTCCAGCTTCCCATTCATGATGAAGCGACTTATGTTTCACAAGATACAGACACTTTGCAGAGATGTGGTGCTTTTTCTTAGCTTGCTAATTTATTGGCTTGAAATCAGTCATGTCCAGACTGCTGGGCATGTCCCTGCAGGACTGCAACATCAAGATGAACTTTGCACCCAATTTATGAAAAGAGGGTGATGAGGACGGAAGGAGGAAAGTGGGGAGCTTTGCTGAAGTTTGACAGTAACAGTGTGAGCTTCTGACTCCAGACAGCAGTAGGTGATGAGAGGGAGGGAACTGGCCACAGGGGTAGAGATAGACACAGCCAGGAGTTGGCAATGGCTTCTATCACTGAGAAAGACCATGCTATGTCAGACAGAACCCAGAGCAAAGAGAATACAGACAGGGATAAAGATCCGGAAACTAAAGCCATTCTTAAAGCAAACAAACCCAGAAGACGGCATGCCTCTGTGCTGTCTGCCCTGACAGCCATCCCAGGATGGAAAGAGACACTGAGATCTGCTGGGCTAGGCTGTGGAATGAGGCAGAGCAAGGCTTTTTTACAGCTTTTTACTAAACCTGTGGTTCCAGCAGGGTCTATGGCCACCACAGCTGCCACCTTAGTTTATAGGAAAGGCAAACACTAGAAGCCTCCAAATAGTCTCCAAGTTCTCTGACTGCTCACTCTCTGGGCCTGCATTTTCACTTAGCATCTCTCCCAGGTGATAACAACAACAAGTGCAGAAACCTTCATGCCTATGACTCATGAGCTACTAGAGTGTCGCACTGCCTTTTTCTAGGTCCCGACCATTTTCCCGTGGGCATTTTTCACGTTGGACCATGCAATGAGTATATTTTTTTAAAGCATTTTGGAAGTCAAGGACAAGGACTGGATCTGAGTCCTCGTCTGCTACAGAGTACATATCAATAACACTTGAGTGTCCGCATGTCTGACTATGTAGGCATGCCATTCCCAGGGCTTCACCTAAGGGTTTTGGCTCATGCCTATAATTAGTGAGCTTAGAAAACATTCAGAAGCCTTCACCTGCTCCCAGCTGGAAGTTCACTCCTGCTATGATGCAATATTATACTTGGAACAGTGCCACAGCCACGTCACCAACACAGTGTGTACTAAAAGTATCTCCTTGCTATTGGTATTAATAGGTTTCCTCCTTCCCTCAAGAGACAACCAAATTATAATAAATGCCTTACTACTATGCTATAGGAAGTATCAATGTTCTACAGCCTTTGTGGAAAGAGAGGTCAGGTCATACTTACAGGAGGCCCCAATACAATTGGCTCTGTTTGCAGATACTGTCCCATGGGTAATGGCGGGTTATGATATAAAGCCCTTCTGGGAGATGGTGCTCTGATGGTGGTCATATATCTTCTCTCTCTTCTGGGAGAGAGGTCTCTTCTTGCTGTAATGTCTTTTCCAGGAGACAATGGCCTCCTTGGAGACAAATGCCTTCTTGGTGAAGCATCCCCTTGAGACATCTCTCTCCTCAATGCAGCTTCCTTTCTTGGTGACAGATGCCTCATGGGTGACAAATCTCTTCTAGGTGATAAATGTCTTCTGGGTGACAAATCTCCTTTGGGTATCAGATACCTCTTTGGCGAATTATCTCGACAAGGTGAAGAATCATATCCTGGTGAAGAATGGTGGCTGGAGGGGGAGAAGTCTCTTGGGGAGGAGCTTGGCTCTGAAGACAACATGGCCTCTTCATCCATGCAACCAGGGATGTCCAACCTGTCTTTGTCTGGTTCTGAGTCTGTACTTTTGCTCTGAAACAGCCTCTGATATTCTGTCATCTGTGTATCTTCACAAGAGTCGCTGGGTGTCATGAGCTGAGTAACCTGAATACTTGGTAAAGTAACCAAATAGCTGATCAATGAAGAATGTCCCAGAGAGTTATCTGAAGGAACTCCATGGGGTACAGCGCCAACATTGACAGGCAAGGAGGAAAACCGAGGAGGCTGAGGACTGGTGCTTCTTGATCTTGTTTTGGGTGTCAAATCTCCCTGGTCATCAAAGTCATCATCATCTTCATCATCATCATCATTATCATCGCCATCTTCGCCATCTGATTCCTCGGCATCCGAGAACTGGTGATCAGTTGAAATGCTGGACATGCTATGCTTCTCAGATGTTTTGTGCAAATCTTCCATGTTTTCTGAAACAATCCAACAATAACAGTGATTAAAATCCCCATTTCAAGGCTAGGAGCTCATTAACTGCCCCAACACTCTTTCCTAAAGCTTTCCTAGGCTCCTTGACCCTCTGAAACAATCACACCTCTGTACTGCCCCTGAACACTCACTTGTCCCTGCCTATTTAGTTTCATCTCTGAGAACTCCAGAACAGGATCTCTTTATTTCAGACTTCAGAGCAGTCTCATTAGAAAATTCTAGACAAACAGATGTGGCTAATATAGCTGATAAAGAAAAGCAACAGTGCTTTCAATGCTTTGAAATATAAGCAAGTTAAATATAAGAGGGGTACCTCGGGCAGTTTGCTGACCTTCAGATTCTCTACTGAGGTGAACCATGGGTATTTTTTCTACTAGGTTTTTCTCTAAGTAGGAATTCTAACAATTAAAATGCTTTCAATTTCCTCCAGAAGCTCCCAAAGCACATAAATCACTACCACATCCTCCTCACTCACATACACCCCTTCATGGTTTTAGATAAAACTATTTTCCTAGTAAGGCCTCCCCACCTCTAAAAAAAAGTTACACTTAAAATGTTTCTATTTCTCCTCAGTAGTTTTCAAGCAATTCAATGTGCCATTTTATTTCCTGCAAAGAATATTTGATAAAGTGCCATACAATCACTGGGCCATAAAGCCCACCAGAGAGGCCAGTCAACTCGGAAAGTTACACACCTGCTTCTTCAGTTTCTGTGTCCTCTACTGATGTCATCGAGACACCCAGCTCCAGACACTTTTTCATGTGTGCTTTAGATTTCATGTGTTTCGTTAGGTTTCCTAGAAAATACAAACAAGAAAACAAGAGAATGAACTGGCTATCAAACTGTGGTGGACTGATGCACAATGTGTATGATGAACTAACTTGTGTATATACATTTTTCTACCCTATAAAACTTATCAAAAAGAGATTCAGGTACCAATTCAGATGCATAGCACCTGTTCTTTCGTTCTGATGAAATTATCACGTTATTTTCTGTTACCATCTTGACAATGTAGTAGCAATGTACCAGTATGCACCTGATTTTCAAGTGCAGGCTCCCAGAAGCCTAGGTGGAAACTCAACCCAATGAAAGCATTTCTTTTTCTCTAGTAGAGCTATGCTTACTATTAAATAAATAAATAAATAAATAAATAAAAATTTTTTACTAAAAATTACTATCTCACTTACATTATTATTAATTTGTTGCTTACATATCTAGGAATTCTATACATTAGTTTAATACCTCCAATACAAATATTTCTACACCTTTATGATTCTTATCAAAACATCTTATCTATAACTCTTTTAAGGTTCAAAATTTTTTGGCTATATTAATTCTTAAAGATGTCAGTGAACTAAACTTCATTAAGTTTTCATGAATTCATGAAACTCATCTGTTTCTGCTATAGTCTGTGTGTGGATAATATGCGTAAGGGTACAGATGCTAAGTGTGGCAAGATAATTTACAGCCAGTCCCCTGTATCCATGACTTCTACATCTGGATATCCTACACCCAAGGATATTAAAAGAAAATTTAAAAACATATTATTGGTATTGAACAAGTTCAAGCTTCTTTCCTGAGTATTCCATAAACTATATGATAAAAAAAACCACTTGCACAGCAATTACATTGTATAAAGTATCCAAGTAACCCAGAAATTATTTAAAGGATCCAGGAGAAAGTGAGTTGTGTGTCATTAATACAGCACTTTGTACGGGGGAGTAAGTGTCTGTGGGAGGGCCTAGAATCAATCCCTCATAGACACAGAGCTAAGTGTATTTCAACTGTAGTACGCTTCTGCATATGTAGTATATATGAAGTATACATATTCATATTCCAAAGAGGAACTCAGCTGGGCTCTCGGCTCCTTTCCTCTCAGTAGATTGTATCTTCAGAGTAGGTTTGTAGTTAGAAGTTGGAAGTGGAAACAATCCTACCTTGGCTTTGAGTGGCAGAAGCCATAAGCACCTGAGGTAGCAGACTAGATAGAGCAAACAGAACAAGAGCATGCTGGGAGCTTGGTACAGGCAAGGAGGTACACCACACTTGTGTTCAGAGAACAAAAATCTGAAAGGTAGGTATTTCAGCAGAAGAAGAATCCTGCGGGGCTTCCTAGAATGTTTTGCTCACCCCTAAATTCCGAGACCTCTAGCTTCACACTTCCAAAGGCTGACAGAGAAATTCCATTAACAGTCAAATGTACACTATTTCCTGCTGATAGTCCAGACAATGGTTTAGATCCAAATTTAATCGGCTACCTAGAACTGTACTGTTTCGGCATCCAGTTTCATGCACCGCTCCTGACAGCAAACCCACATGCCCAGTGAAGACATAACCTTTTGTAAGGACTGGTGGACTTGCAATGTTTCCTAAAAATCACACTTTTAATTTTCTTTCCTCCTAGAGACTTCTCAGTAAGCTGGATCATGCTAAGGGAAAGGGGTATTTAAAGAACAGTGTGCTTATTTCTTTTGAAATACAAATGAATATGCTCCTTCTCTCTTCTTGGACTTCAAATGAGGCATTATAGACACCTAAATACTTTCCTAATAAATATCAGATATTTGAAGACACTAAACATTTATACTTCCATCAAAAAAAGAGTACAATTTAAAATTCTGGCTACAACTGAAATAGGTATACATCTCCTAAGATTATCATAATTCACATCTGCTTTTAACTTTTGACATCAGAGCAAAGTTAAGACATTGGAAATGAAGTGGGGTTGATGAGGGGCTGTCTACAAGATACCTTAGACAGACCTGACAACTCAGCATGAAGATTTTCATCCTATCACAGAATAATAGAAATATAAGTGCAGCAACCATGAGTGAAACATCTTCATGTAAATCAGTCTGCTGAAACAGACATTTGAAAATGATAGAATGTTATTTCAAGGCAGGTCCGAGTTGGATGCGATTAACCATCGAGGTCTGAGAGTGAGACTTGTCTCCATGTCGATGAATACACAGAGCAGAAGCTATCAAGTCTCCATGCATAATTAATGCAGCTGTGGATGGAGGGGGCCCACCAGGGAGTCTGTGGATCTTTACATTATTTATACTCTTGAAACTGACCATGGGCACATCTTTTCTTCCCAGTTCCTTTACTTGCTGATCCACTGCCTCCTATGTATTGTCTCCCCGCAGAATTTCAATATTGGTGCGAATCTCATCTAGCCCACATAAATTTCCCACACGAAGTAATAGCTACCCAGCACTTCTCAGCCACTTCCTTCAGAGACAACCTGCCTGGCCCTAAGTCTGTAGCTCTTAATTAGTCATAAAAGGAGCCTTACAGTCTCACGTCCATCCTTTAATCCTGGACAGGAAGGAGGAAATATACCTCAGGGGGTCATATTTTCACAAACAAAATGCTCTTTATGGTTGGTGAAAGGGAATTACAAAATAGTATACAGAATCCTAAGTAACCAGAAGTTATCCTGAAATCTTTCCCCTCAAAACTACAACTCCAGCAAAAGTCAGGCTCTTACCTTTCGTCTTGAAAGCAAAATTACACAGCTTGCATACATAAGGCCGGACATCAGTATGAGTGCGGATGTGTTTTTTGAGCATGCTTGGCTTCTTACAGCGGATTCCACACTCTTCACAAATGTACTTTCCACGTCCACGTCCTCTGACATACACATAATCTTCATTTGATTTGTACCTATTTGAAGAAGAGGCAATCCACTATGATTTTAAATACTCTTAACAGGTGATACATCAAGCCAAAAGCTAATCACTGGCTGACTTTAATTTTTATGAGGGTCTTTCCCAATTACTCATCTTGACTTCTACGAACCCTGGGAAGTTTATAAAGCAAATACTTGAGACAATTATATAACAAATAGATCACTGTAAACAAAATATTATTCTAGATGGAACTACAATTTACAGATGTAGTATACAAATGTTCAAATAGGTTTACATAAGCCTAAAGAGATACAAACCTGGACCTACTACTTTCAGGCATTAGGATAGCCTCCAATCAAGGAACATTGCTAAAAACATACCAACATATTAGGATAATCAAGCTTCATGCATAATCTGATAACATGACATCATCTACAATATACGTGTGCAAACACTCCTCTACATTTGCTAAAATAAGCACAACCAAGAATAGAATTTTTCCTTGCAGGTTTCCACTCTATTTTTGAAATCCTGGCACTTGAGTGCCTCAGAAATTGCAACTTTGCACAGGCTGAGCTCAGTTCACCAACTGTTGTCTGCAAATTGATCTGTTCTTCCCAAGATCATGATTCTGTACTAACATGGAGTCTGAATTCTGACTGGTTTCTTGAAGGCACTGTTGCATAATGAAAACTAGAGACTTTGGAATAAAATTAGCATTTGTTTCCCAAAGGATTTCACAGGGAGGTTTGATAGGGTATCTGAGGCCATCTACTTTCATGAAATTGAAAAGATGAAGAAGTCTTAGACAGAAGAGAAGAAACCCACTCAATGTTCTGCAACCTCATTTTGCTTAGAAAACAAGAGCACAGGATAAATCATAACACCTTAGACTTCTACTGCACAACTCAATGAATGGGATGATCTCTTGCACCGCAGCAAGGCTAGAATTTTAGAACCCATTATCATTCTGGGAAGAAAACATCCCTGGGAGTTCTTTGTTCCAACGGTAAACAAGCATGCAAAATTCCTTGTTCATTGTGGATTTCCTTAGTGGTATTTAGATCTACAGTTGGGTTTTCACTCTAAGAGGCTTGTGACTATTCCCATCTTGCTCTAGCTAGTACTCCAACATACAAAGAGAAATTCAAATTTTCAGAAAGCTTTTCAAGAAGAAAAAAATCCATCCACATACTGGAATACCAGCTCTGCTATGGATAATACTTGATCTTAGCATGCTTGACATTTTGGTTAGTATTAACCTAGGGGAAACATGAAGGTCAACGATTTTGCAAGCCCTTTACCCTTTTATAAAACACTTCAACTTTGGCTTGGTCTCCAAACTTGTTTTCTTTTCACATTTGAATTTTATAATAAATAAAAGAAAATCCTCAAGCTATGAAAATATCCTCCTCCATTCAATTTTGTTATCTGTTCCTAAGGAAGTGAAACTGTTTAAGAGGATACAGTGATTTTACAGAAAGCCAATACTCTTCAGGGAAGGATATTCCAGCTTTATCTATAGCCTGTCATCATAATTGATTAGAAACACACTTTATCCTCAAATGAAAGAGTTTATTTTCAATGTCTTATGATTAACTCATTTCCAAAATGAAATAAAGTAAAATTCTACATAAATCTATGTATAGGGAGAATGTGTTCAGATGGACTCTTTAAACATAATGGATTTTGAAAAAGAGTAATTAAAGAAACACGTATTAACCCTGTCAATTAGATAATGTGGATGATCTGGTCAGTTATTCTTTGTTGTTGTTGTTGTTGTTACCATTCTACAATCAGCAATATAGAAGGTGGGAACATACTGTTTGGAATGAATGCCTAGGTATCAGAAATTGGTAGAGAATTGGTTCAGAGATTTAAAAATGATTGGGCAAGAAATAAAAAAAGAAATAAAATACTTGTACAACCTTTCTGAATCATCGAAACACAGCAACGAGAGGTTCTCAGACATGCTTTGACTCATGTTCTCTGTGAGTGGAGATGGATTCCTCCAGCATACAGTAACCCTGGTGGCAGCTGTAAGCTAGTGGTACATGTGCACTATTCTGAAGAAGGCTGCTGCATAAAACTATGGCGACCGAGTCACAGAGACCATTCTGTCTCTCAGGGAAAAAAAAATTGCATGTTCTTCTCATTTGTGTAATGAAATGAGGGATATCAAAAAATATTGAGGCAAAGTTCATGCATACACACAATTGTGGTGAAAAGACTTAAGGCCTAAACAGGGCAAAAATCCAAGGGCAACTCAACTATCATAAACAACTCCAAATTGGTAGAACTATGAGAAATTTTATGTCCCTAATAGTCAATATTTCTATAGTAAAAGATAACATTATTTTATCCTTCAAATACTGTTGAAATAAAAGTATGTTCATGAAACTATGTAATTTATTGATAGGTTGGTGAGTTAAGACTAATGACATAATCCCCAAAATGTAATTTAAAAAGTTTTTTTAGCCAAAATCATAGATCTGGATTTCTCCCATGGATTACATCAAATAATATATTTCTATTGAAACGTAAAACTAGCTATTACATGCACATACATTTTCTTAATTATACAAAAGAAAACCATTGGGCCTTACTACTTGAGTTTCAATGGCTCAGAACATTTGAGAAGAGGTTGTTATACACCAATAGAGACAGAGAACACGGGGAATTATATGTAATATGATACCCTGACTTGAATCAAGAGCACAAAAGGACATGGGTAGTGAAACTGTCAGTATCTCATGAAAGTCTTCAGTTAAAGAAATGCTTTCTTAGAAATATACAGAAGTATGTATGATTTCACTAACATCAGCACGGAATACAAATATGCCCTTGTAGTAACCCAAATACCCATAAAATATTAAAGAATGAAGGAACTTAAGGGACACCAAGAGGCTGCCAATGTAGAAGGTTTCATATAAAATTAGAGATGTGAAAACTCAGGGCAGAGAGACTCCATGCTTAGTGGGACCAGAATCACTATGAACAAGTCTAGAAGAAAATGATTGCAGTTGTTATCTTTTCTCAGGCAGAGTTCATCAATTTGACTGGGAAAGGAAACTGCCTTTGAGCTTCTTCTGTAAGAGCACGCACTATTCACCACAGGCAAACATTCAGGACCACTCATACCAATTTACAACCAAATATTTTACATTTGGGCTTATGAGTTCCTTACCCCCCTTCAAAGATCTTAATTCGGATTGGCTCGGTTTGTTTGGATCCAAGATCTTTATCTCCGTGAATCTCTCCTTTTCCTCTTTCCTTTAAGACATTCCCCGCTAATTTCCTTTCTAGTTTGCTGCCGAACAAGAAGGGTGCATCAGGCTTCACCTGTAGGTCAAAAGAGAGAATCATTTCATGTGCTTTCTCCAGAATATACTCACCCACACATCCCACACTTCTGTCCCCTCTGAACTTTATTAAGTTCCATAATAAAAGGCTATGGGTTGATTGCAGAAAACAAAGGACACTGGGATGGGGGGTGGGAATCAGAGGGAAAATGAGTTTTCATATAGTGAATTCAACGTTTTTCCTTAAATGCACAGACATTGGTTAGTTCTTGCTTTCTCTGCCCAGTGTTGACAGGGACTTCCAAGGCACAGTCTACATTTTGAAATAGCAAGCCAAACCATCCATATTAAGACGTAGTTTCAAAAACCACTGAAGGCAAAATAATCAGTGACATACATGAGAAATATATTCTTTTGAATCTCTATTTTCTTTGTTATTAATTTGGTTTATTCATATTTTAAAATTTTATGTGCAAGGGCTAACTGTTTAAGAGCAAACCAGCCAATAATAATAACTGGAGGAAGTCGTTTTTAAAAACGATATATAGAATATAAATTTCAGCCAAAGACACCCTTGGATCATTGATGGCATTTGCTAATCTGAGCTCCAACACCCTTTGTACTTCTTTCCCAATCTTTATTTCCCCATTTCATAAGCCCCTGAATCCCTCATGTCTGCGTTATCACTCAGGAGGACCAATGGACATTAGTCCCAGTAGCAGAATTTCCCATGTCTGGGATGAAGGAGGCACTCCCATCCTTTGAGGCTTTCCTGGGAGCCCTCAGAGCTCAGGGCAGGCTATGGCTTCTCCATCTCTAGGTAAGAGCAGATTACCGAATATTCCCTAGTATGTTTTAAGTTTTAGACCTTCTACCCTTCACTGTACAGTATGCCTGGTATTAGACCCTTAACACACAGTGCTTCCTAACCCTGGGTCTGTCCTTACCTGTGCAAATTGCTTCCAAGCACTGGAGGATGTGAGCTTGCCAGTTCCGGGACTGTGCATAGCAGCCAGAGTATAAATTTCTGCAGTGATTTTTTGTTTGGATCTCAGAAGGGCCAGCGTGGTCTTGGTGTTCAATCCTGATGGGTTTGGGTTACAGGAACTAACGCACCATGAAGCATAAACTGAGGATTTGAAGGTGGCCTGTTGCACGAAATTGGGTTTTGTATAATTTAAGAAGCACCAACTCACAGTCGTTGTTGTCCGCAGACTGGGGAACTGAAGGATCTGCTGGAAATCTGCCACATCTGTGAAAAAAAAGGTGGAATTTGCCACATTTCCTCCAGGGCCAGAGGCCATGTGAACTAGCATGCCAACAGGCAGCTTGCGGGTCTTCCCTTCCTCTTCCTGCTGACTGCCTCCAGTGGGCAGTGAAGAGCTCTGAGGGCTCACGCTCATGTCTGATGCAGTCTCATCGATGTCCAACTCATCGGAGGACTCTCTGCTTTCTGATGGCCCGCTGAACTTCCGTCGTGGAGGTGCCCTGGAACCTGGAAGTATCTCCCTGTTGGGAGGAAAAGGCCCGCTGGCAGATGGATGGTCTTGAGAAGAGGAAGGCGACAGGGAGGAGAAGGAAGATGACCTTGACTGAGAGCCATCCTTTGGCTCCGAAGCACACCCTTGCCTCACTAGCTGGGGCTTCTGGGGGCGGGAGAGGCCCTTCTTGATGTCTGAGTTGGTTAGCTCCACCGCACTTAGCTCTTCCACAATCTGCCCATACATCTTCTCCTCCTTCACCCGTTTCTGCTGCTTTGTTTCCATGAAGAGCTCCAAACTGCTGGCTGGAGACAGCATCCTCTTGCTTCCTCCAAGAGAGGCTGCACTGTCCGAGGTGGAAGGTAGACACAGGGGGATGGAGGATTCTAAGCCCAGAGGTAAGGTCTGAGGTACTTTCCAAAGAGGGTATTTTTCCAAGCCTGTGTGCTGCCCAAGCACTTGGGCTATGTTCAATCCTATCCCCTGCATGGCTGCGTTGGTTACCAGTGTTCTTTGGGTCATATTCTCATCAACCTTGCATATGACAATCGCGGGGCTATTCTGTCCAAGTATCTGAGAAATGCTTGTGTACATGACACTGCCGTAGGATGGAACGTGGGTCTGGATTCGAACTGGAACCACGGTTCCTGGGAGGGACTGCAAAGGCCCGGCATTTTCAGAGGCAAAATCTTCTCGAAGAAGCTGCTCAGTGGGCGTTTCAGTGGATTTACTGCTTGGGTCGGACGGAAACTTCGGAGGGAGGTTCTTGGAGTGTAGCCCTGATGTTCCGGAGTAACACGGGTAAGTCTGCTCTTTTGCATGTGCATAGTCAGCAGGTTTCTTTCCAGTGTGTTCTGCTACGTGCTCTAAGGGGTAGCTAGAATGAATGTCAGCTTGGAAAGAAGGCTTGCTGTAGCTGCTCTGAGGGTGTGGGGCAAAGGGATGGGGGAAATGTGCCTGCCACCAGGGAGGCTGCTGAGCCGGCAAATGAACCATACAAACAGTCGGGTACTGAAACTGAAACAAGGCATTCTGGGTAGGAGAAAATGGGACTGTGTCTTGATGTGGGAACAGATGCGGCTGCTCGGGTAAGTGCTTGCTGGCCATGTAGGATGTTGGTTGCATCAACGGATTCCTCAGAGATTCCTGACTGTCCATGTGCATGATCTGTGGTTGGGCAAGGTGGAGTGGTGGTGGCCCTGAGCTCAACTGGCCACAGGGACCGACCACCTGCTTGCCTGGGTCATCCCCGGGGAGGGGTGGGAGCACAGAGGACCAGGCAGCCCTGAGGCCAGCATGCAGCTGCTCCATCTGCTCCTGCTTGACGCTGGGGTCCACACCGGCTTCACCTTGGACGATTTCTGGGGAGCCACTGAAGGAAGCCTGTCGCACCAGAAAGCATTTCTTCCTCTCCCGGGAGGGTGATAATGTGGACGGGGACGCTCCCGACACCGGAGCATGGGACAGATTCCCGTAATCAAACGATTTACTCCGTATTTCTGGGACTTCTGTCGGATGAGGACAAGGCATTTGCTCGGAGGAGCAACGCCGCATTTCTTTCTGGTGGTGATGACCTGGGACAGACAGTGAGTATGTACCCGCGGGGACAGTCAAAAACTCAGAATGCTTCCCACTCTCATCCTGCTTAGGGGGTGCAGCGAGCTTAAGCGTTTCTTCCCTCTCAAAGGACATAGAGAAGCTGGAACTGTGGGATAAGTTGCTTTCTTGGCTGGGGCTTCGAGAGAGGCCAGTGCCTGTGGACTCAAAACTGGACTCCCCGGAGGAATGCTCCATGTCTGCAAGCCGCAAGCGTTTCTTTTTGGGAGGCAACTTCTCAGCAGGGAGCTGGGAAAGGGTCTCACTTCTCTGGGGCCACTGGAATTCCTCCACAGGCTTCTCTTGCTCCTTCGCAGGAGCCTCCTTCTCCTTCTCAGGTTTATCAGGTTCCTCTGTGACTCTAATTTCGGGAACCTGGATGTTGTGCTGGCGAACAAGCCTGGGCTGTGTATGGTAGGACGGCTGTGGCAGCTGCTGTGAAGGGGTTGGCTTGCTTCCACTTTCTGCCCCATCTCCCGGAGGAGCCCATTCTGGGCTTATAGGGGCTTCCATAACCTCACTGTCGCCCGTCTCGGAGGGTGAAGGGGTCTTGTCCTGTGTACAGGCCACCATTTCTGCTGACTCGGACCTTTCAAAGGAATTGGGCCGGCTCAGTGAGTTTGTGTGCTGAATCACTGAAATCACGTTTCCAGGAGGCTTCCTGCTCAGGTCTGACATCCTGTCGGGGTCAGCGGCTGAGGGCAAATCCTCTGACCCCAGAGATGGACTTCCAGATGATAGCTGGGGTCGAGCTGGGTCAAAACGCTCAGAGTGACCATGAGGAAGGTTCTCGTGGCCAGTCACGGCGAAGCTACTCCTTCCTCCTTCCTGCATCTTGGGGTCATACTCGGAAGACATCATGCTCAGGGGAGCACTTCCCATGCCACCACAAATCATGGGGGCGTCCTCCTCATCCCCTACACTCTTCTCTTTCCTGCGTTTTCTGTTCTCACAGGTAGTCCCAAACATGGTCGGCACTCCCTGCGATGGTACGGAGGGGTCCATAAAGTATTCTCCTCCGTGCTTGAAAGAACTTAAGCAAGAGATGTCCCTGTAGCTTTGTTTTGGTGTTTCAGAGTCTTCCCACTTCTTATACGGTTTACGGCAGACGTCATAGTCATACCCGACCCTGTCTCCAGGAGCCAATTTCTTTTCTTTCAGAGATGAGCTGGCAAGGCTCTTGGGCATCCTGGGAGGGTGCTCAGACTCCATGTGCCCCTCCTGTACCGATGGCAGCTCGAATGCCGCTTGCCGCCTTAACATGCGCTGAGGAGGTATGCCTACAGTGCCGGAATAGAACACATCATCTGACCCTGTCATCCGTTCATCAAATGAGTGACTTCCTCTCAGAGAAGGAGGGATACTTAAGTTAGTTGCTGAGGAAGTTGGCATTGAGTTGCTTCTAATAAGGGGTGAAGAGTCCACAGGCGCCTCTAAGAGAATTGGATTGCTGCCTGGGAAGTTTCCTGGGTAAAGTTTTCCTTCATTCCTGATGGATGATGGGATGGCCTGTGGTTGCCTACACTCAGTGTTGAATTTCGTGGGCTTCAGCATGCTTGCTTGACCAGGGTCCATTTCTCCTTTGCCGGGAATCAGCTGTGAGACAGGATCTTCAAACATCTTGACCTCCAACCTGGTGTTGACGTGAGGTAATGGTTCCATGATGCCTCTCCGCCCCATGGTGGTGCGCTCCTGACCTGTGGGAGTCACACTAAGTGTGTTCCTTGGACTAAGTCGACAGTATTTTCCAAAGATGATCTCTTCGTAAGACTTTGCATTTGTGTTGGGTGGGCTTATTTGCTGCTCTGCACTTTCTGAGCGAGAAAAGTAGCCCGAATCAGTGCTTCCTTTGCTGTGCGGGCTCAGGAGGTTGAGGGATGGCTCAGAGTCTTGTCCTTTCTTCTCTGACAGCCGTAGTGCAAGTTTCTGTTTCACTGTGTGAGAGTCATCAGCCTTTGCATTCAAAGACGTATTTGGGAGCATGTCAGGGCCTAGATATGGAGAGCTTTCACTAGGTAGTGGGATCCCGCTTTTGGGGATAATCAAAATTGGCACCTTCATCGGACCGCCCAAAGATTCTTCCAAGGACCCGTGGTAGCCACCTCTGCTAGCAATATCCAATGGGATGGGAGGGCCAGGGCTCATTTTGTCAGAAGCCTCAGCAAATAAAGAGCTCTCCTCATCCGTGTCTGTACTCTGCTCGCCATCTGAATGTATCTCTGCTTCTACATCAATAAAACCAGCCTCAAGGTCCAATTTAGATACAGATGACTCTGTGAAAGGTACCAATCCAGCCTTAATTGCATGGGCATGAGACTTCCTGTGCTTGTACAAATTGCTTTTTGTCTTGAAAGAGAAACCACAAGGTATACATGGGTATGGCCGCTCACCAGTATGGGACCTGATGTGTTTCTTTAGGACGCTTGGTTTGGCACACGCCCTGCTACAGTATGGGCAGATATATTTGCCAGGTTTTTTGGGTTTGTGTTCTTTCCTATGAGCATCTTCTGCCTGTTCAATACTTTTCTGGGAGTACTGGCTGTAAGCAGGGTTGAGACTTGAGATCTTCTTTCTGGGATAGCCACTGCCGTGGCTGTGGATAGGGAAAGGAAATAAGTCCTCAGAGGCAACAGATGGCAAGGGGCCAGGGAAAAGCCAGGGAGGGCCTTCTAGGCTCTGGTGCGGCTTGTTGCTGTGCATGACGCCCTGTGGCAATGAATGCTGAGGGAAGGAGAGGGAGTGTTGGCATGGGTAGGGGCTCGGACGGTGTGGTGGGTATTGCTTCTCTGTGACTTGATGTAGCCCCTCGCCAGGCGAGGCCAACTTCCCAGCACCAAACAGTTGTGCTGATGCTGCATTTCCGATTTGCTCGGGATCTATTTGTGGCTGCCGCTGTCCTTCTTGACTGCCGAAAGTGCTCATCTTAATAACAGCTGATTGTTCCTGCCTCCATCTACCTGACACACTGTCAGTTTCTCCAGACCTTGAGGTAGCTTTTTGTCCTAGAGCTGTATCCCCAGTGTCCATTTTGTTACACAAGGTCTTAAGTGCTACTTTGCCTGGAAGCCAAGCAGACTCATGGAGTGTCTCCAAGGCTGTGCTTTTTAAATCTGGGTTGCTTCCATGTTCCTGGTTGTCTGCAAACTTGTGGATTGTTCCCTCTCTCTGGAACCTTCCACATTCACACTGTAGTCAGTGGGCATTGGATGGCAATGTCCTTGAACCAAGCTATAGTACAGTTCTCTCCATCCTAGAAATGTCCATCTTCAAAAGCAAAGTGCAAAGCTACAAAGGTTCCTTATGGCATTTGAATATTTTTCAACTAGGATGAAATTAGGGTGCGGAATAGTCCAGGAGAAATTTTGCCCATCAACTACAGCAAAGTTCAACAGCCAGCTTCACTAAAGTACAATGACCTGAAGGACAAGAAAGCAAGTTGTCATAAGAATCATCAAATAAGATAGCAAGACCAATGCTCAACCATTAGCCTGAAGTTGGATAAAATAAAATGTTTTCCATTCCAATAAGTTATTTACAGACATTGCATTAATTACCTAAGTAAATGTTATTAATTTCAAACCCAGAATTATGTGACAAGTATAAATTTCTTCCATGGCCAATGTGCTGACAAGTTTCATAAATACTCCTTCATTTTGTTTAGGAAGTAAATGTGAAGCCTGAGCTCAGTGGCAAAGCAACATGCTTAGCATCTATGAAGCCCTGGGTTCCATCCACCATCCACATCCCAAAGCATTTGAAGGACAGTGTATTGTTAAATATTATTTATAATATATGATTTTTAAAACCTTAATTAGAAACTTGAAAGCTATTTCTAGCCAAATTTTATTGTTTGTATGCAGAAGTACATTATGTAATTCTATAGCTTAAAATAAATTATATATCTGTATTAATATAAAATATAAAAGTAAATAATAAACAATTAATTTTATGTAATGCATATGGAACAAAATATAACTACATGGGATTTTATATAATATGTTAATACAACGCATAGGTATGTTTATAGCTTGAAAACAGCAACCAGCAAAGCTAGATCAAAGATAAATAGAAGACACAAAGATCATCAAAGAACTTTGGTGAAATCATATCAAAGTGTCTTAACAGAATAGTCCTAAAACCTTCATAATCTGGAAAACAGAGCCTCCTTGGAGGACAGTTTAAAGGGTCATTTAAAAATGAAGAAGTTACCTGAACAGTTTAGAGTTTTCATGGGCATGATTGTCCTGATGCGTCCTGTATACAAAACAGACATCATTAGGAAAAACTACCCATCAACCCATCAAACTACGGCATTATTGTACAAAGATAATGTTCAGTGCACTAAGGATGAGAATCTAAGGATGAGCACTAAGGATGCTATATGCTCTAAAACAACAACAAAGATTATTTTACAATGTGCTATCCTAGAGTGGTCAGCCTTATGCTCACCCACAACAGCAGTAGTAAGAGTTGAGCCAGTGTTTCCTTTACTGCACAAGTTCAGGGGGCTGAGAGATGGTACAAATTTTGTCCAAAGTAAACACGCTATAAAAATGTTATAGTAGGCATATGCCAGTAACGAATTATTTGAAATAGAAATCAAGAAAGTTATCCCATTTGTGATAGCTTCAACAACAAAAGAATAAATTTAACCAATGAGTTGAAAGATCTCAACCGTAGAAATTATAAAACATTGATGAAACACACTGAAGAGAATACACAAAAACTTGGAAAGATAACCAAGGTTCATGGACAGTAAAAATCAATATAGTTAGTTATATAACCATACTACCCAAAATAACCTATAGGTATAATGCAATGCTCATCACAATACCACAGACATTCTTCACAGATCTAGAAAAATACAATTCTAGAATTTACATGGAGACACACATGGCGGGATATTCTACTTTAAAAGGATGAAAATTTGAGAGCTATGGCGATGCCTCAGTTGGAAAAGTGCTTGTCACACAAAAATGAATTTGACCCCAAAATGTTGAGGAGACAGACAGGGATATGTTTGGCCATCCAGTGTTGCCAAATCAGCAAGTTCCAGATTCAATGAGAGACCTTATCCCCCAAAATAAAATAAAAAACAAACTAAGGTGGAGAGTGATTGACGAAGACACCTATTGTTGCCCCCCCAAGTCTCTACATGCACACATGTTCATGTGCACCTGAAGGCACATATGTATGCTAACACACAAACATAAGCACACAAAAGATAGAATCTCATCATCTCAACAACTCTCATGTAACTGAGGCTCATTACAGGACATGAAATAATTCAGAGATAGAAAAACATGAACCATATAATAACATCCCATGTGGAATCTGAAACAGTCTCATAGACGTTGTTGAGAGTAGAATGGGAGCATCTTGGAGACTCGGGGTGGGGGGAGAGGGAGGTGGTGATCTCCGTGTATTAAGGGAAGTTAGGGGCAAAACGTTTTAGAGTGACAGATCACAATGTGCTGTACAATTCAAACTTGAAAACTTGAGCTGGACTTAAACACTGCATAATGCTAACAGTATTGTATGCTGATCCTGTAATTTGATGAATTTTGTTTTATATAAGAACTTAAATCTAGGGCTGGAGAGATGGCTCAGTGGTTAAGAGCACTGACCTCTCTTCCAAAGGACCCAGGTTTGATTCCCAGCACCCACATGGCAGCTCACAACTGTCTGTAACTCCAGTTCCAGGGGACCTGGCACCCATGGCAAAACACCAATGCACATGATATATATATAAAAGACCTAAATCCAATTAAAAATTTAAAAAGTAATTGTTATATATTTTCAAGGCTATTCTATATAGCAAAGCTTATTTTTTTGATACGATTAACCGACCACTAATTCTTTAGATAACAAAAACTGAAAAATCATAGTTTTAAAATTTTGAATATTTAAATAAATTTGTATATTTAAGATTTGAATATTTAAATGAGTTGTTTACTTTTATAACATTTAAATTACAGAAGTGTGAAGGAGTCCCTCAGAGAAGGGTGACCAGCTCAGCTCAAAAACGTGTAGAAGAACTATTAAAACATGACTGACAGAGAATAGAACCACGAGAAAAGGTATAGGAAAAAGTATAGGAACTTTTGCTCAGGAGACAGAAATTGAGTGAAGAAAAACTTACTGCACTTGAGTATGCATATTTTCACCTCATTTTAATAAAAAGAAATGGAAAGTGGGCAGCGGTGGCGCACACCTTTAATCCCAGCACTAGGGAGGCAGAGGTGGATGGATCTCTGAGTTCAAGGTCAGCCTGGTCTACAGAGTGAGTTCCAGGACAGCCAGGGCTACACAGAAATATCTTGTCTCAAAAAACCAATAAATAAATAAATAAATACTTTAAAAAAAGTAAAAAGAGATGGAAGATAGACAACTTCATAAGGATACTGAGGTTGTGTGTGTGTGTGTGTGTGTGTGTGTGTGTGTGTTACATATGCATGTATATATGCGCATGTGGAGGTCAGAGGACAGCCTCAGATGTCAATCTGTAGGTGTTGTCCACTTTTTATTTGTTTGATTGTTCTTTTGTGATAAGGTCTTTTGTCTTGTCAAGTACTCTGGGCTGGCTGGCCAAAAAACCCAAGGACTGGATTGTCTCTTCATCACCAGCACTGGAATTATGAGCAAGGTCTTTTCCAACTGACCTATCTCTCCAGACCTCCAGCAGCTTTTAATAGTAGTAAAGTTGTAGAGATAGAGACAGATATGTATAACAAGACATTGTAACAGGAAGCTCCTTCCATTAGTAGCTATGAGGCACAATAAATAGATCTTCAAATCACCTGTATAGAAACTAAACCACACACATACTAATGTTGATTTGTTGGGAAGTTTTACATTGAATTGACGTTTGTGCACTCACAGTGATTTTCCTAATTTTAAAGAAAAGTGATGACCTCAAAGTGTATCAATGAGAATTTACTTCAATCAGTTCCAGGCATGAGACTAACAAAAATGCTTGGTATTGCCCCTAAACTGGTGAGATTCTGTGTACAGTTCAATAGTTAAAGACTCCTGTAGATATAGTCTATTTGGGGCTTTGAGAGGCAAGCATTACCCTCTAAAATGTAAGTAGAATTTGCCTATGATTCATGCACAACCTCAATTGGGATTCAGAGCTTGAAATAATTTCCAATTTACTTCCCAGGTTTAATATTTTATATTTATATTGATCAATGACTACAGCCCCAACGTTAACACTGCTTGAACACTGCTTGGAAGAAATCTGAAATTCAAAACACTCCAAAATATGGAACCTTCTGGGCACCAACACGATGCCAAGGGGTAAAAATTTTCATTCCTGGCCTCATGTGATAAGTTGCACTCAAAGGCAGATACACTAAAATATTATATAAAATTATCTTCAGGCCATATGTATAATTCATATGTGAAATATAAATGAATTTACACTTGAATTCCCAGATATCTCTCTCTCTCTGCGTGTGTGTGTGTGTGTGTGTGTGTGTGTGTGTGTGTGTGTATTCAAATATTCCAGAATTTCTGAAAAAGCTAACACTTTGTACTGGTCCTGAGCACTTCAGGTGAGGAAAAGTCAAGCTGCTGTGACAACAGTAGCTGTCAATCACTATGTATTTGTTCTACACCAACACAGGTAAAACTCAAAAGATTTCATATATGTTATCTCACTTGGTGTCTATGACACTTCTAGACTATAGAATTATTACATCTGCTGCACAGAGGAGGGAGACATGGAGAGAGAGACTGAGAGCAGGAGCTGGAATCCAACTCAAACTTGGCTGACCTCTGACCACCACATGTCTCATATGCGCTCACCACTAAGTCTCATCACAACTTAAAATCCTCGATCTTCCATCTTTTTCCCTAAGTATTTTCATGTAACGCCAAAGTTTCAATCACTGTCACGATTTGAAACCCTCAAGCTTCAAATGTTCTAGAAGCAAATATCTGACCTTTTCAGGTTGGAGATAAAGAAAATAGCCACAAACGTGACTCCTTAGGGGGAAGTGTCCATAATTTAAATAGTGTTCTAAGTATGACTTAGGCAGTGCCTTATAAGAACACTGGAAACCTTCAAGACAAATCGCTCTCCTCTGTTCTTTGAAGATCATTACTTTAAAGGAAAATATCAACCCCAGAAGTGAAAATTAGCATTTATCACTTCCCATCCTTTGGATGACATACAATATGTAATTTTGCTATAACAGAAACTTCAAGTGAAATAAGGACAGATTTTTATGAAAAGAAAAGACTATAATGTACTCATGTTTTCATTTGACAATGAGGTACTTATCTTTCTAAATCAGACAGCTACCATTTCGTTTTACAACAACCAATTAAAACTATTATACCAGTGACTAGACACATCCTTACTGAGGAGAAAACACCCAACACACCAAATAAAACTCCTATAAAAAACCAAGCCTATTCTGAAAATAGACTTCAAATAGTGGAGGGAAAGTGTCATATACAATTCAACAGCAGACTTTCTGGATAAGCTCCTTGGGATGCCGCACTATTGAATCCAGAAACATCATTTCCCACACCTTCCTTCCGACTCCCAGGTCCTTCAGGAAGAGTGGACCTCCCAGCACAAGGACGCGCTGATCCATATTCTTCTAAAGGCACAGTCCACCTTCTTCTCATTTCAATGCTTGAGAGTGTGACTAAGGAGGGAGCTCGGGAGATAACTCAGTAAGGAAGAAAGAGTGCTTGTTTGGCAAGCATGAGAACATGAGTTCAGTCCCCCAGCAGCCGTGTAAAAAGCAAAGCATAGGAGGTCACACACACTACAAACAGAGAGAGAGAGAGAAAGAGAGAGAGAGAGAGAGAGAGAGAGAGATCTTTATCTATGGAGTTAGGAAGAAGTTCTGTTCCAAACAAACCCTTTACATACGATCACATGATTTTACACATATCTGAGTTTCCACTGTCCTCCCCAGAACTATTTTTAGGTTGCCTTCCATTCACTGCTGCTCACAAGTCACTGGAAGTTTCTCAGACTGGGAGAGGTTGGAGAGGGGCAAGCAGTACTGGTCCCTCAGGGAATTTCAGGATCACACTGATGGATATTACAGACATGGAGGGTTTTATGAACTGCTTGTCTTGAGCTGCTTTTTCTTGGACATGAAAATAAAATGTAATCGAAATGATGCACATCACTGGCCACTGACCGCGTGTGGTGGAGGTTTTTCCTTTACACCCAAGCAGGCTCTGGGTAAACTCAAAAGTTTCGTGCTGTTCTTCCTCAGTTAAGCCAAGGAAAGGAATTCACTCTAGAAAAACACAAGGCTTTCTGAGTTTAATCTAGCATTTGATAAAGACATGTCTTTTGTTGTTCTTCTTAACTGGTATTTTCACTAAGAGGTTTAATTTTCTAAAATAAATAAATTTATTGGTTTGTATTTTATTACTAAAATATATGATGATGGTCATAAATGGGGAAACATTTTATTATAGGAGAGTATATTAGGGAGGAGATTATAATAGAGAGAAAATGCACATCAAATGGATCATTGAGCCCAGGAAAATATTTTTTTGACCTAATATTATTTCAAATTACCAAATGTATCATTGCATATATTAGGATTCTAGTTTAACCTCTTTTGATATAGATCTGCTTAAAGCCACAAAGCTCTAGAGCAACTTCATTAGTTACAGCTAGATTATGATCATATACATCCATTTTTCATAATTTCAAAAAGCACGTTGAATATAAATACCAGTTTTCCCCAATTGATTAATATGCTAAAAAATTCAATAGCAGAGCAATTCTTATATGAAAAGAAAACAGCTAGTTATCATTTTATTCACTGGGATTTCTTTTTATGGCAACCAAACCCACACAAAGTCATTTTTGGCACCCACTGCCAACAAAGGACTCGATATTCTAAGCACAGTCTCACATTCACATTTAAAATTTCCCCCAGTGTTTTCAGTGCACTGAGGATAAAATTTAGAGCATATGGCCTTAGGGGTTCCTGTGGATAGTGTAACAGCCAAAAGGTGTCTTTGTGTCAGGGACACCACGCACCATCCTGCCTGACAGCGGCGCTTTTTAGAAGATGGTGAGATTGAAAGGGTATTCATCTCCGCATGGCTGTTTCAGGGTGTGTGTGTGTGTGTGTGTGTGTGTGTGTGTGTGTGTGTGTGTGTGT
>CABHPH010128468.1:0-50406 GCA_902168325.1 Peromyscus nudipes
CTCTGAGGTCTCATATCCAGATGGGCCAGAAGGAGAGAACATTGAAATGCACACCCATTACATAAACCTAGTAACCAGACATGACAAACTCACTACCAGGGCATTTTATTAGTAAAAAACTTGTTACAATGCTGCATCTGGATACGAGGTCATCCCTTGCAGGAGGCACTTTCCAGCAGCAAATGTTTAGTATGTCACAGACCAATGCTGTCTGTATGAAGCAGAGACGAGTCACTCCGCAGACAGGGACTATCTACAGGCAGGGGAATTCTCAGCCTTCTGGTAGAAGCCAGGCTGGGTATCTTCTCTTTACCCTCTTGAGCCACGCTGACCTTTTTCCTATCCTTCTGTGGGTCTTGGTGGGCTTCAAGGAGCTCCCTGGACCTTTGGATTCCAGTCAGGGTCAGCCGGTGAAGAGCACCAACAGAGACCTGAAGAATATATGGTGGCAGAAGAGACTGGGTTCCCAACTCGACTTGCAGGATCGCCGAGTGATAGCTTCTGTAAGAGTCACAGCCATGCGGCTCTCTCCACAGCCTTCTGTGTCCTAACAACCACTGCTCCCCGCTGCTCCCCAGCACCAACTCCCACCACACCACCACCTCATCCTGACGCCTCTCTCTCCGGGTCCATTCCCTCACAGTGTTTTTGTTAAATTCTCCTTAAATTCCTACTTGTTTCTCCTGGGACCATGCCTAATCTGCAGCGGGGAACGGGGAGACCATGGACGAAACTGAGAAACACTAGGTCAAGGAGGAATAAGCCATACGAATGACCCGTATGAACTGCAAGGCCTTTTGTCTAGCTGGAGGAATGCAAGGGAAGGTTGGAACACAGTGTCCAACCACCAGGAAGGGCCGCTGTGTCTGCTGTAGCTGTCAGCAGTACTGAGATGAATCAGAAGGCCTTGAAGTAAGCGAGGCTGAGAAACAAGGGTTTCAACCTAAGACGCCCTGGACAGACTGGAGAAGAACATCCAGTTCCCACCGTGCAGCCTCCGCAGATGATTCTCACGCTTGTGAGCTGATGAACTCGTGGTGCGGGCAAACACTTCCTGTGGAGAGAACAAACAACAAGAGAGGGAGCTGCAGGCAGGTCCTGGTTTTCGGGGGAGAACAGGAGGAAAAGTGTGAGCAGGACTACCAGGGGTCCCGTCTGCCACACCACCTCACTTCTGCATCCATTCCTTCCTCACTGGAAGGCGATAGGCGACCTCTGGAAGCTTTCTCCACCTTCTGCCCCTGTGGGAAGAGCAGGGATTGTAGGGTCATTTATCACAGAAAAGATGATGGAATTTGTTGGACAGCCAGTTTTCCTAAAGTATATTTGTTATGTGAAGCGAGAAAGTCTGAAATCTGTAATGATAAATATTATTTGCTAAGTTGCATAGGATTTAATGTTGCAGACCACCTCTGAAATATCCCCAAAGGCGCCAATATTTATGCAGAGTGGGAATGAGCTCTGGGCAGAAGTCTTATGTCTTCTCTTCCTCACAGTCTCTTCATAGAAACTGACACTATTATCTTAAGGTAAATGAACCTTACATTGTTATAGATTTGTATAATTATTTTCAGTCATTCACCTTAAATACTATTTTGCCCTATTTCTTTCTGTTTAGAATATTTTAAAATTTTTAAAATCAGGATTGCAGGACCTGATGTATGAATGTTAGATATGGTTTTTCCATCAATTTCAATCTTAATGATAGGGCACCAGAAGAAATTTTGTGTGTACATGTTTCTGTGCAGGTGTACACGTGTGCGTGCATGTGGAAGCTATGGGTCAATACCAAGTGTCTTCCTTAATCACTTCTTCATCTTAATTTTTGAGACGAGGTATCTCACTGAAGCTGTCGCTTACCATTTTGGCTAGACTAGCTGATGAACAAGTCCCAGAGACCACCCTGTCTCAGCCTCCTCAGCACAGGGATTACAGGCTTGCAACACTGTGCCAACCTTTTATATGAGTGCTGGAAATCCAAATTCAAGCCTGTATAGTTCTGTGGCAAGTTTTTTACTGGCATAACTATCCCCCAGCCCCTAAGAGACAGTTTGACTTCTTCCATTAAAAGAATGTGGGTTGTTTTACAACAGAGGAAGCGAAAGCCTGTTTCTCTGCTCCCCTTTTTGGTAAAGGTACTACAGTTCGTAAAGGTTTTAGACGGCTCTATTAACTCAAACACTAGGAAATGTTCTTGCTGGTTCACCCACACCTCTGCTAATGGGGTTGGCTCTATTGTGCTGCCCTGGTGAAGTTCAGGGTCTGCTCCTCCGAGTGTTACAACTGATGGGGGATAGGGACAGCTCTCTTGCTCTTATGAACTGTCCCTATCACTCATCTGTCTTGTGGCAGCATGGGTGGAGGAGAGATTCCCCCCACACCTGAGACAGGTGGAGGAGCTGACTCTGAGGTCATAAGAGTGGGAGAGTTGTCCCAGCCCCTCACCAGCTGCAGCACTTGGGAGAGGGCCCCTGTACCTTGCCTGGGCAACACAATAGAGCTGGCCTGATGGTGTAAGGGTGGGAGAGCCAACCCTGAGGGCATGAAAGCATGGGGAATTAGCTGAGAGAGGTGAATTAGCCCAGGGGCAATGCAGGAGAGCTCATCTTGGTGGTGAGGACAGTAGAGAACTTGCCAGCAGACCAACCATGCAGCTGCCTAGGCCTAGACCCAGGGTTATGACTTGGCCTACCCCAACATTCACCCCATCTATGATCTGCTGGAGCGCGTGAAGGAACCTGACCTGCAGACCCAAAGTTACAGGGTCTCCATGACACAGGACAACAACAGGATATCCAAGAGGAGCCCCAGAGAGGGCCCAGAGACCTCAAACCAGACCAACAACTCAATGCAATGAGCACTTGCAATAACAATATCAGGACTAAAGGACTGTGTGACACACTGTGTCACACTGCAGCTTCCACAACGAGATTTTTCTGTTCTTCTCTTTTTTCTTATCTTTCTCCCCTTATCCTAGGGGAGGTTGCAAGGGTAGAAGGCAGATTGGAAGGGACAGGGAGATGTGTGGGATGGAGATGCATGATGTGAAATCCACAAAGAATCAATAAAAAGTTAAATTTGAAAAAAAAAAGCTTAAGCCATGTTCCAAGTTGCCCATTTTACTTAGAATTAGAATAAAAATTCATGTCACGTTCCACATTTGCTCCTTATATCTGAACATGGTCAGTATCTACCAACCAGAGCCTACTACAAAGAGGTGGCTATTGGTGATCATGATTGGTGTCACCCCACTGACTGGCCTGGGTCGAAGGCCTGTCAACCATGGGTGGGATGTTTATCCCGTTCATCTTCTCATCCCAGGGCACATACCAAGCCATATTTTCTCTCAGGAATCTGAACTACGAGTTACCCAGAGAAAGGGGTACATGTTAGGATATTACCTGAGAGATCATAAGATGGAGTTTACTGTTGCCCACATTCTGAGGTAGCTGGTATAGCTAAAAGATCCAAAGCAAACCACGAGTCTTGAAGCAAAGGGCTTTATCGCTGGTCGTTCTGTGAATGGCTTTGGCACTGGTCATTCTGTGAATTGCTTTGGTACTGGTGTTCCTGTGAATGATTTTATCACTGGTCATTCTGTGAATGGTTTTATCACTGATCATCCTGTGAACAGCTTTGGCACTGGTTATCCTGTGAACAGCTTTGGCACTGGTCATTCTGTGAACAGCTTTGGCACTGGTCATTCTGTGAAGGGCTTTAGTCATCACAAGCATGAGCAACATTGAACAGGCTAGGAACTTGGCATTCTCTTTTCTGTCCACCATATCTTAGGAGAAACTCTCATTTCTCACCTCAGTGACACCAAACCCTTCTGATGAATTTTAATACTGTGACTCTTAGGGAAGTGGCTGTGGTGGTATTGTGTTCCCCAAAATATTGTGCACCCTAATAAACTTATCTGGGGTCAGAGACAGAACAGCCACAATATTAAACATAAAGGTTAGGCAGTGGTAGCACATGCCTTTAATGCTAGCATTCCAGAGGCAGAAATCCATCTGTTCAAGGATACAGCCAAGCATGGTGACTCACGCCTTTAATCCCAGAAAGCGAGCCTTTAATCCCAGGGAATGATGGTAGAAAGCAGAAAGGTATATAAGGCGTGAGAACCAGAAACTAGAAGCATTTGGCTGGTTAAGCATTTGGCTGGATAAGCTTTTAGGTTTTGAGCAGCACAGTTCAGCTGAGAGCCATTTGGATATGAGGACATAGAGGCTTCCAGTCTGAGGAAACAGGATCAGCTGAGAATTAGCAAGATGAGGTAGCTGTGGTTTGTTCTGCATCTGATCTACCAGCATTCACCCCAATAACTGGCCTCAGGTTTGATTTTATTAATAAGACCATCTAAGATTCCTGCTACAAGTGGCCATTCAGCAATCCTGCAAGATGAGATGGGAACCTAGATGCCTCCACTGTCATCTGCCCTTCCCTCAGGACTCCGTTGGGGCACTTCATTGACTTAACCTCAAAGAAAGCCAAAGGCAAAGGGAGCTCTATCATCCTGAGAATTAAATGAGTGTGTGTGTGTGTGTGTGTGTGTGTGTGTGTGTGTGATCAAAACGCATTGCCTACATATATGAAAATGTCAAAGAATAAATTGTGGCATTAATCAAAAATTTAAAAATAAAAAGGAATTTCCCAGTGTTGCCATCTACCTCAAGAATAGCTTCCCAAATACACAGTGGTTTATGATCCAAGCCTCTGGAATAACAGAAATGTGTGTGAGTTTAACACTGTTTCCGGCTTTCTCATGAGCAACCCTAAATGTGGTTCCTTTGCTTTTATTTGGAATGATTAGAACGTTGTGCTAGCACTCGTTCACGAGTAATAATAGTTTTCCTCACTCTGTTTCCACTTAAATGTGATTTTTAAAGATATAACTTAAAATGTGAGTTAGTTTGAGTATATAAGAGGTCCCTGATTACAGGGTACTTGCAGGAAGAAGCCGATTGGACAGTGCGGCGTGATGGGACTAAATCAAGCTAATTTCACACTGTGACTGTTATGGGATGATGAGCTCATAAGCACGGGTAATAATTCCCACTGGAGAGAAAAACAAGTGAAGGAGCTTGGGCAGGTCCTGGTTTTCAGGAGAAGAAAGGAGGAGAGCTATAACAGGACTGCCCGAGGTCCCTTCTGCCAGTGTCTCGTCTCTATGCTCCTTCATCTATCATCACATCTGTGGCTTCATATAAAATGTGATATGAGCCAAAAAGCCAAGAAACCATTTCATGAAGTTGATAACAGCTGGAAAGATACCAGCTTTGGATACAGATATGCATAGATTGAGTCCCCTTTCTACCCAACTTCTTGGCTTGATGCTTTCCTCTCTGTCTCCACCTAGTCCTTCATCCTGCAGACCAAGTCAGAGCTTTTACTCAGTTATCTCCTGGCTGAAAAAATCACCAAAGCAATTAAGCAGCATCATCCAATTGACGAATAAACAATTGGCATCCATGATAGAATCTACTAGAGAAACAGTGCTCACCCTGGAATGATAGACAACCTGAGGAATTGATGACCCGGCAAGCCCAGTTGCTCAGAACAAAATTTCATTGATACTACATGAGATTCATGCTTGATAGGTTACCAATGAGTGAAAGATTTCTACAGTTGTGGGAGAAAGATGTCTTCAGCATTGTTTTTTAATACATGGATATTTGGGAAATGAAAATGTAAAGGCTCTTCAATGTTTTCAGTCTGGAAAGCTATATGCAAATAGTGAACACATTTGCCCCATATATCTTCTCAGTCTGAGAATGTAAATATGCAAACACTATTCTATGATATATCCTGAGTGCAACTCAAAGCCATGCAGATGCTTACATTATTGCATCTACAGATTTTATTAGATTGATATACTTTTGTTACTGTTTTGGCCATAGTTTTTCTTTTATAAATTTGTGGCTTAAAAATCAACTGTAATTCTAGGACAGAAATCTTCCTAACACGTGTTAGGCTGCCACATTGTAATCTCTTCAATCAGAAAGGAACCTTCCCACACAGATGGAAAATGAGCTGTGACTGAATGAATTTTGAGGAACTACTTCTCATTTTTTTAAACTAAAATCTATTATTACAGTTTTACAGATCAGAAAAAGAAACCCAGACATGAAAATGTTATAATTTGCATTAGCTTGGTGAGATTATGAAAACACCCCAGAGTATTGGAAAAGCTGTTTCCTAACAAGGAAAGCAGATAACCATCTTGCATAATGTCAACACTTTTTATTCACTGAGTTTGGAAGTTTGGTAAATGGAAAAAATTAAAAATTAATTTGGATATCACATAATATTTTGGACAAAGTTCTTCTTAAATGAAAGTATTTTTTCTCTTAGACATTTTCTCTTTCTATTAGATAGAAGTGAGTTTTCACATCCTGCTAAGGGAAAACAGTGTAGAACTTGTAGGATGTCCACAGAATCCAAACAAGTGGCACATCTGTAAGTGTGAACACAAAGCAGATATAGCTCTCTGTAATCATATTAGCGTCATAGAAAATCACAGGGGATTGCTTATAAGTATTAAATCACAAAGCAGAGAAGCCCAATTAGAACCTATGACTTCAAGGAGCATGGTAGTGTGTACTTTTCCAGGGTAGATGCAAACAAATGTCTACTTACCCAGATAGGGCACTCACTGATGACAGACCAAAGAAACAATTCCTCTAGAGCCTAACTTAGTGAGCCAACAAGTTTTTTTAGGTTAATTACAAGACAAGTAACATCACTGAAAAGCTTTCAGGCAACTTGACGAGTTAGAGAGTAACCTCTCCCTAGCAGTGCTTAGTACTTAGATAACCCTGAAAGTTGGGGGGGGGGTGACTTTTGATTCTTGTAAATTTCAGGACGTTTGAGATTTGTGAGTTGTTTACTTCCTGGGACTTGTAAATTCTACTTCCAGAGTTTTAAAGAGCTTCCCCCTAGGAGAGACTGTTTCAATTGGAAGAGATTTCTTCATAGTACATGGACATTCAGATAGCTCACTGGAACCAATTAATTGCTCAGGTTGTCTGTCATTCCAGAACAAGAAAACAGAAAAAAAAAAACACTAGGAACTGTACAGCAGGGAATAATGGAGTTGGTCTGATTTGGCTGGCTTGAGAGCCCCATGTCATGGTGTTTTTAAGGTTTGAGCCTGGGTATGCCTTTCAGTTCCTGAGAACCAGAGGCACTTCCTCAGACAGTGAAGCATACAGGCCACCTGTGTGTCTCTCTGTGTTCCTTAGAGGTCAGCAAAGCATGTAGAACTTGGCTGAACAATTAGTGTTAGACATTCATCTTGCATACCCTGTCTAGCTCGCAACCACCATTATATCATGACGACTGTCATTATTTTCTGCTTTGATAAGTTTATACTATATCTGATTGCTTGAAGTAAACTTATCTCAGTCTCAGTCTTGCTGAGATCCCTCCAATTGGCCTGATTCATTCCCACAGACCACATCAGGAGACCCTGGTTCAGTAAGTAAGCGCAGGCACTTACAGCTTAGTACCTTTGCTGATGATGCAAATGAAAAACAAGAATTAGAGAACCCAATGTCAGGGAAGCACAGGTTGTTTCTCTCCTTATTGGAAAACAGGAGCATCTTCTGTGCACCAGAATCTGTGATAGGTGTAGATGTTAACGGTGTTCTCCTTCTCTGATCTTCCAGCATTCACCCCAATACCTGGCTCCTGGTTTGTTTTCATTAATAAGACCCTTTAAGATTCGTGTTACAGATAGGGATTAGGATTCAGAGAAAACAAGATAGTTCAGGCCTAAGGAAATGACTAGGGCAAGTATACATGTCAGTAGGTCCTAGAAGAATGGGCCCATGTGAGCCAGGATGAAGCAACCTGCCGGGGGGGGGGGGGGGCAACTTGCTTGGAGACTCTTACTGAAAAAAGATAACACTTTGCCAGTGCATAGTTATGTGGAACATTCTAAAACAGAAACTAGAGGAAACAATGTGTTTATGCAGAGGAAATGAACATCCGGAAGGATAGCAGTTGGCTATGATAAGAGCAAAAACGTACTAATGAAGGAGTGACGAGAAGCCGTGTTCTGAAGGCCATAGAGCTTGGACTTGGAAGGTCTGGTGCAGTGTGGGACAGAGTTTAGCGGCCATACCATAGCTAAATGTGAGGAAGGTGGAGGCTTATTGCTGGCGAGGGGGAGCATAATCGTACTCTCTCATTTATCTAGGAGCATGTCTGAAGCAAAGGGCAGGCATTATCCCATTCACAATTGTCATTCAAGTTATTGGCCAATCAAGAGCAGATGCTGAAGACTCTCATTGTTTATGTCACTGATAAGTCACTATGACATCATAAAAATTACAACACAGGCTATGTGAATGTATTTGAGGTGAGACTGTTGTGATTGGGAAAAAGACATTAAAACAAGCTAACAGTGAGGAAAGCGGGACTCCTGGAGCAGTTCTGTCTTACTCCCTGTCCCCAGCTTTATAAGTTGTGTTTCCCAGGATGACTCTGAGCAGGGCACTAAAGATAAATAGGCCACGGTTGCTTCTCCAACACCTCACAGTGGGTCTCTGGAATCTCACCCTACTGTTGTTCACCATGCATGGATCTTTCTGGCTCTCAGTTTTGTCCTGCTTCATCCAGGAACATTTGCATTGCTCAGGGTTGGGTTTGTGTGTGTGTGTGTGTGTGTGTGTGTGTGTGTGTGCGCGCGCGCGCAACTTCACAGGAGCATAAGATTAGTAACACTACCAGATGGTATCAGGAGCCCTTATTTAGTAGAACACCTCCAGTTTGAAAGGGGAAAACCAGGCATTTGTGATGTGAAGCTATCAAACAGGAAGGCTGCTGACCTGTAGGGGTGGAGTTGGTACAGCTCAGAGGGTCTCTCCTTGGGGTGGACTTGGTACAGCTCAGAGCGTCTCTCCTTGGGGTGGAGTTGATGGAGCTGGGGGGGTTCTCTCCTTGGGGTGGAGTTGGTAGATCTGGGGGGTCTCTCCTTGGGGTGGAGTTGGTGCATCTGGGGAGTCTCTCCTTGGGAAACCATCCACCACTAGAGTCAATCCCCACTAGCTGGAGCCTCTGGACTTGGAGCTGTCAGATACTCATTTTTCAGATGCTCTTTCCCCTTCTGCAGCCTCTGGGCTGGCTGACTGTCCTCCACGCAAGCGTCGGCCTCAAGCCAGGAATGTGCTGGAGAGGGCCGCGAAGGCATCGCTCCTGCCAGAGCCTGTGCTTTCAAGCAGGAAAACTAATGAATCTGATAAAGTGTCCTGTTGAAGTGTCCAGAGGAGGCCGGAATTGGAGCAAGCAACAGGCAGACAGGAAGTTGGAGGCAATGTGCCATACACCTTCCAAAGCTCCAACAAAAACAGCCTCACGGGTGTGGGCATTTGGCCATCTACTTTCTTTGCTATTTAATGATGTGAGGTGGTAGGTACTATTATATTAGAATCTAGATGCTAAAATGTGGTGCGCACTCAAGCAAAATGAAATACCAGGTAATTGGCTTTCTTGGAAAAGTTATAACTCCCATTTTGCTGTACTCTGAAGGGTCACTGTTCTTCAAACACAAGTGCATGCATAAACACTCCCTTTAATCAAATGACATTCTCCCAGTCTCAAATGTGCATCTTCTCAGGTTAGCTCAGTGATGGCTGCCGTTGCAGTCTGGGTGGTATGTCCCCCCCAGAGGGAGTAGCACAATTAGGAGGCGTGCCCTTGTTGGAGGAAGTGTGTCACTGTGGTGGCAGGCTTTGAGGTCTCCTTTGCTCAAGCTTCACTCCGTTTGACACTCAGACCACTTGCTGTTGCCCGAAAGTCAAGATGTAGGACACTCACTCAGATCCTTCTCCAGCACCATGTCTGCCTGCACAACGCCATGTTACACCATGATGATAGTGGACTGAACCTCTGAAATGAAATGTGAGCCACCACAATTAAATGTCTTTCCTTTGTAAGAGTTGCCATGGTTATGGTGTCTCTTCACAGCAATCAAAACCCTGACTAAATGCCACTGTTGTCTCACTCTCTCCTGGGGTCCCAAGGCTAAAGTCTGACCCATCTGGACCTGGGAGGCTTTGGCTCACTTGGCGGGTGTCTGGGGTTGCTAAGAGACATCAACTGGAAGCACCAATTACTGTTCCACAGTACAAAGATGGGTCAGGGGACAGGAGACAGAGGAAGAAGAAATGAAAATGTCATGTCTATCCTGCTCCTCCACGGCATAGGGGGACCTCTCAGACGGCCTCTGGAGAGATGGCTCTCTTTTCTGTCAAAGCAGCCAGCCTCTGGGTTTTATGAAGCTGCAGTCTGCTGGGTAATGTCATCTTGTGTCTGCTTCCCATCTCCCTGAATTGTTTCCTTTCCTTCACTCATACTTCTCTGGGACTGTAACATCTAATCACATATCACAGGAGCTATGCTTCTTGGGCTAAGCCCTTTACACTCTGGTGGGAACCTTCAGCTTAAGGTAAATACAGTTACTCTCTACTTTGGTGATCAGCTCTTCACACTGAGTTTCTGCAGGAGGATGGAGAGGAGAGCCAGTCCATGGTACCAGGAAATAACAGTCTAAGCCTGTTATTTCTATATGAGGTGTTCAGATATTCTAAAATTCTGGAACTCATGTGCTAATTTACAGAGGGAAAGCGTAGGATTGTCTTTCAGTGTGTAATAATGTCCTTCACATTGAGACTGTTGGAAGGATTTCCTCTTCCTGCACCCCAAGAGCAGAGCCTCTAATTAGGGATACCCTGGACGAGACTGACGAATTTGGATGGGAGGAGCCTTGCCTTTCCTATGTTTTAGCTAGCATAAAAATGCTAAACAAACAATGGGCTTCATTATGACATTGCCAAATGTGTTTATCACCATCTTTTGCTCACATTTACCCTCAATCACTCTCTGGTTTGCCCCTGACTGAGCCCCTTCCTGCCCTCTAAGTAGGCCCTCTTGTGATTTCTTGTCACATACATATTGAAACCCAGATTGTGCGAATGTGAGAAAACATGCAATATTTCTTTCTTTCTTGTCTTCCTTTCTTTGAGTGTATGTTATAGCAAGAAGAGCCATTTCAGTTTCAGTATAACAAGCATCAGTAGGTACAATCCACATAAAAGTGGAGTGTGGCTGGGCAACAGCAGTGCATGCCTCTAATTCCAGTGCTTGGGAGACAGAGCCAGGCGGATCTCTGTGAGTTTGAGGCCAGCCTGGTCTTCAGAGTGAGTTCCAGGAAAGGCACCAAAACTACACAGAGAAACCCTGTCTCGAAAAACAAACAAACAAACAAACAAAAAGTGGAGTGTGATGGAATCCTGAGGTCAACAGATCAATGACATCACCACAATTTAGTATACCATCCAGATCAAAGAAAAACCTCAAAGCAGCGTCCCACATAGCTGTATTACAGCCCATCAGCAGATGCTTCTAGGCACTTGTAGCTCTTTGCAGTTTGCAGACAGTCAGGAAAGAGGCAGATATGCTCTAATATCATGCATGACTCTGCTTGTAAATCTTGTTAATAAATCACAGAAATGATCACTCTGAGAGCTTAGCATCTCAACATTATATCTTAAATGTCTACTGTCTTAGTTAGAGTTTCCATTGTTGTGAAAAGACACCATGACCACAGCAACTCTTATAAAGGAAAACATTTCACTGGGGTGGCTTACAGTTTCAGAGGTTCAGTCCATTATCATCCTGGTGGGAAACATGGCGGCAAGCAGGCAGGCATGGTGCTGGAGAAGGAGCTGAGAGTTCTACATCTTGATCCACAGGCAACAGGAAGTGAACTGTGTCACCGGACATCACTTGAGCATAGGAGACCTCAAAGTCCACCCCCACAGTGACACACTTCCACCAACAAGGCCGCACCTACTCCGACAAAGCCACACCTTCTAATAGTGTCACTTTCTTTGGGGGTCATTATTTTCAAGCCACCACATATACTATGGTAAGATTTCATTGTTCTTTTTTTAAATGATTTATTTTTTAAAATAATTTTAAGCCGAGCGTTGGTGGCATACGCCTTTAATCCCAGCACTCAGGAGGCAGAGTCAGGCAGATCTCTGTGAGTTCGAGGCCAGCCTGGGCTACCAAGTGAGCTCCAGGAAAGGCGCAAAGCTACACAGAGAAACCCTGTCTCGAAAAACCAAAAAAAAAAAATTATTTTAAATAATTAATTTTCATTTTATGTGCATTGGTGTTTTGTTTGCATGTATGTCTCTGTGAGGGTGTCATATCCCCTGCAAGTGGGGTTACAGACAGTGTGAGCCGTCATATGGGTGTTGGGAATTGAACCCAGGTCCTCTGGAAAAGCAGCCAGTGCTCTTAACTGCTGAGCCATCTCTCCAACCCCCAGTTTCATCGTTCTTGATGCAATTGGTGCTGCCAAAATAACTGCACCACATCTGAGACCCATGACATTATAGGCTGAGGCAGCATCTAGCTTACATCTACAGTGAGCAGTTGTTTAAACAGCATTGATGAGAACGATTGCTCAGCCGGGATTTTGAGATTCCAATTCTCTTTGTGAATATTGTGTAGTTTTAGAAGCTTAGATCTTGGAACTTGGACAATGGCTCGCTCATTAAAGTGCTTGCCACATAAGCATGAAGACCTGTGTTTGAATTACGTTAAGAAAAAAAAAAAAGCTGGGAATTGTGGTGCACGCCTGTAATTCCAGTGTTGAAAGGGATGAGACAGGGGGATCCCTGGAGCTTACTGGCTAGGTCAGACAGTTTAGCCTAATCAGTGAGCTCCAGGTTCAGTGAAAGATGTCATCTCAAAAGAAAGAGGGAAAGAAGAAATGTGGCAAGCAATTGAAGAAGACGTGTACACCCACTGGCACTCACATGTGCAGTCATGAATATATACACAGTAATAATAAACTTAGATCTGCTTTCCTTTAGCGTGTTTTCTTCCTAAGATTTAGATAAAGAGTGGTGCTCCAGTGTTTTATACAAATAATAAATAAATAGAGAAAATAATTATCTAACCACATTAGTGTAATGAAGTGGGGTAGCATTAGACACTGACAGCGGCCAGATGTCTCAAATGCTGAGGCCGTTGGTATGTAATTTGACTAAACTATTGAATTCCAACACTACAGGGGATTAATTTGATTTAGCTTTCTGTTTTATAGAAGTTCTCATAAATATGTGATGTTTTCATTTAATTCAAAGTTTTGGACTGGAATGCTAATCCTTGTAACGTGTATATTAAATAACTTCATGATATAGGCTAATTGCTGATTGGAAAATTGGAAAATTTTACCACATCTAGAAAACCAGAGATTCATTCAGCGGAAATTGGTTATTCTGAGTTTCTGTCTGTCTGTCTGTTTCTCTCTCTCCACACGCACACATGTGCACACTCACACACACACAAACTGACTGACTCACAGATACTTGCTTTCCTTACAGGACCGAAACCAAGAAACAACCCAGAGAGCTAACTAAATTTGACACTTCTTAGTAAACAAGTCATAAAAATCGATGGCCCTGCTAAAGGTTTTGCACTCTCCTCTGCATTCAGGCACAAGGGAGCTGAGTTTACACTCCCTGCCGGTCCTTCTTCCCTTTTAATTGAGCACCTACCACACGCTCGGGAAATTAGTTTCGCTGTCACTTTCTCACGAAAGCAAACTCGAGGGCGGAGCTCACATCCCCCTTCATTTCTAACCGAGGTTGTCGTTACATCAACAGTGTAGGCGTCAGGTTGTTCCCAGGCCCAAGCGTCAGAGTGGAGGGTGTGCTTTCCTCAAGAACCAAGACCCTCAGAGGTGGCGGCTGCAATGCCGTCCCGCGGCTGAGCCGTGTCTATCCCTCTGTGGCCCTCAGATGTCTCGCTATCCCAAAGACCTAAAAGAGAATCCTAGGAGCTTGGAGAACCACTTCCCCACAGGAGGAAGTTCAGCCCCAGAAAAGGAGATGTAGGGTCTTCGTTGCCTTCCAGCAGTTGAGGAAGCGTTTCCCACATTTTTCTTTACGTCTCCTTGGCTACATTAAACTACCTTTCAGAGAAGTAGGGAAACTTAGTATCTCATATGATCAACTCCTACCACGCAGCCGTGAGGGAGGAGCGTATTTATCCCAGGGGTAAAGGAGAATTCTGCCGCAAATGTGCAAGTGAAAGCCCCAGGGAACAGAAAGCAAAGAAACGGCCCCCAACTGGATCAGGCCCTCTGAATGGGTGAGACAGTTGATTGGCTTGATCTGTTTGGGAGGCATCCAGGCAGTGGACCGGGTCCTGTGCTCAGTGCATGAATTGGCTGTTTGAAACCTGGGGCTTAGTAGAGACCCTTGGCTCAGCCTGGGAGGAGGGGACTGGACCTGCCTGGGCTGAGTCCACCAGGTTGATCTCAACCCTCGGGGGAAGTCTTTGCCCTGGAGGAGATGGAAATGGGGGGTGGGCCGGGGAGGGGGAGGGGGTGGCAGGAGGGAGAATGGGGGAATCTATGGCTGATATGTAAAGTTGAATTATATTGTAAAATAAAATAAAATAAATTCAAAAAAAAAGAAAGAAAGCAAAGAAACAAGCAAACAAATGAACAAAAACTCCAAACAGACTAGAAGACGGGACAAGGAGATGGTGAGCATGCTGAGGATGACAGGGGTCAAAGGCCATGAGCAAATCAGGGTCCCCCAATCCTCAATGCATTTGGGAGTTTGGGGGGAGGTTTGTTTGTTTGTTTGTTTGTTTGTTTGTTTTCTGAGACAGGGTTTCACTGTATAGCTCTGGCTGACCTGGAACTTACGCTATAGACCAGGCTAGCCTCAAACTCAGAGATCTGCTTGCCTCTGCCTCCCGAGTGCCGGGATTAAGGTCTGTGCCACTAAGCCTGGCTGGGGTTGGGGTGGGGGAGTTTTAAGATAATAGCCATGATGGCAGGTGTAGCAAGCACTTGAGGAAATTTATCACAATAGCTGAAGCTCCCTGGCCTGCCAGCCAGTAGGGAAGAACCCTGACATAGACACTCAGTTCTACCCCAAGTCTTCAGGACTTCTGGGAGAACGGACCAATTCTTCCCAAGTGAGCAATCAAGAAATTAACATATTCTGGTTCAAGCAGAGGAAGAAAGTTTAGGCGAGGTTCATTTTGTTGTGAAATACACAAGAAATTTTATTGACAGAAAAGTAGGGAGCTGCTCTGGTGGTGGAAATGGTGAGCAGAGCAACCCTCAGAAAAGCTGTGGCGGACCGGGTGGGGAGACAAGAGGTCAGGAACAAGTGGGTAAAAGTCAGTCTCCTGCAAGTTTCCAGCTCCAGATGTTGGCAAGGTGACAGGAATCCAAAAGAATGGGAAATCAGAGATAAAGAGGAAGATTAGGCCTAAGCTTAACCAGCTCGATGAGTTATGACCCAGTGTCAAGCAGACGAACTCCAACTAATTTTTTTTTTTAAAGAAAAGATGGGGATATTGAAGCTGCTGGGCCTCAAAAAGTAACAAGCACTAGATCCTGGCAAACTTCCAGAACCTTCCCATCTGTTTCTATGCATCCAGACCACTCTCCTCCACTCTCCCAGGCTATTGACAGAACACAGCCACCCCGCACTTAAATTTACATGTCGTATTTCTTCCCATCCCCTTGTGCGCTGGCAGTTCTGAGTCCTTGGAGAATATCTGATTGACCCTCTCTAGGTCAGGTGGAATCTATTTTACCTTAGCAAATGCTAGGGAAACACAATTTTGTGATGGGACTACTGCTTCCGGGAGTTCATCGCTGAAACTGGGGGTGGGGCGTTCCAAGAGAAAATTCTGCCGTGTGGTACGAAGACATCCCAGGTATGTGCTCAGCACAGGTGTCTGCTGGGTAGCCCTGAACACAGCAGAGATTGGTACAGTATGGCTCTACCCAGCTCGGGACAGCAGGGCTCTTGGGTGATCCCCAAGCGTTGCAACAGGATTTCGGTCTAGCCTTGTGGTGTGCTGGGGTTCACATGTCCTTCCATCACAGTCACGGTTACCATGGAAGGTGGAAAACATTGAAAGTCCAGTCCAATGTCGTCTTAGGGTTTCTCCTGCTATGAAGAGATGCCATGACCATGCCAACTCTTATCAAGGAAGACATTTAATTGGGTGGCTTATAGTTCAGAGGTTCAGTCCATTATCATCATGGCAGGACATGGCAGCTTGCAGGCAGATGTGGTGCTAGAGAAGGAACTGAGAGTTCTACATCTTGAGCCACAGGCAACAGGAGGCGAACTGTGTCACTGGGCACAGCTTGAGCATAGGAGACCTCAAAGCCCACCCCCACAGTGACACATTTCCTCCAAGAAGGCCATACCTACTCCGACAAAGCCACATCTCCTAATAGTGCCACTCCATATGGGGGCCATTTTCTTTCAAATCACCACACACAATGTCACACAGTGTTTGGACAGAGGAAGGGTGTATGGAAGGGAAGAGCCACACTAGCCTCAAGAGCAGAGACGGTGGCAATTCCTTCACCAACAAGGTCATCCCCCATGGGACAGACTGTGTAGGTATTACTGCCGAGATCACAAAGTCCATGAATGCAAAAGGTGCAGTTTGGGAAGTGACCAACAACACATTTCATACATTCGAAATCATCTTTTAGGAAATACTGTAACTCACTTTTAATAAAATTTTAAAAAGGTAAACATTCTGGGCCATCTAGTCATCTGGATCTGGTAAGATAGCATGAAACAGTAGACGGAACCCCGGCTTTATAATGAAAAACCTCTTGGTTTGAAATCCCAGCTGGCTAACTGGGAGAATTCATTCCTTTCTTTACCTTTTTATGTATTCCTTTCCCATACATTACATCCCGACCATGGCTTCCCCTCTTTCTCCTCCTAGTTCTCCCCCACCCAATCACCCCTCCCCCAGATCCACTCCTCCATTTCTCTTCAGAAAAGAGCAAGCCTCCCAGGGATACCAACCAAACACTGCACAACAGGACACAATAAGACTAGGCACAAACCCTCATATCAAAGCTGGGCAAGGCAACACAGTAGTATGAAAGAGCAAGTTTCCCAAGATCAGGCAAAAGAGGCAGAGACACCCCACTGTCACCGTCTCACTGTTAGGGGTCCCACAGAACCCCAAGCGAAACAATCATAACATATATGCAGAGGACCTGGTGCATAGACCCAGGCAGGCTCCGTGATCATAGCTTCGGTCTCTGTGAGCCCCTATGAGCCCTGCTTAGTTGATTCTGCAGGCCATGCTCTCCTGGTGTCCTCAACCCCTATGGCTCCTACAACCTTTCCTCCCCCTCTTCTGTGGGTTCCCCAAGCTCCACCTAATGCTTGGCTGTGGGTTTCTGCATCTGTTTCCATCAGCTGCCAGTGGAAGCCTCTCTGATGATGATTGGGCTAGGCACCAATCTATGAATATAACAGAACATCATTGGGAATCATTTCATTGACTTTTCATTTCTGATTCTACCCTAGGTCTCTGGGCCATCCAGCTTCTGTTTTCTGGCTATCCAGGCAGGGTTGGGCATGGGATCCCTATCGTGGCATGGGCCTCCAGTTAGACCACTGGCCACTCCCACAAGCTCTGAGCCACCATTGTCCCAGCACATCTTGCAGGCACAACCAGCTGTAGGTTGAAGATTTTGTGGCTGGATTGATGTCTCAGTCCCACCACTGGAAGCCTTGCCTGGTTACAGAAGATGGCTGGTTCAGGCTCTGTATCCTCCCTTACTAGGAGTCCTTTTTAAAAAAAATAAATAAATAAACTAGTGGTGGAGAGACTAATATCTTTTCGACAAGAATGTGTAAGACTGTGAAGATCAATTTCTGTGAAGATGAATTTTTCATAGTGGCAGGTGGGAAGCAGCATTTAGTGATTATTCAAATCTGAAGGACAAATGTTTCTATAACAAACCAAAGAGATGACTCGCTTTTCAGCGGGCTGGCCCGCTGTAGCAAGTGACTGGTGTGGGAATGGGGGACAATTAAGTGGGAGCAAAGACTGAGAATGCAGGGCTGTTGGGGTCAGCCGGATGTCATCTGGGACACTTTCTCTTCTAAGGACATCTCTTCCCTGTGGGTAGAATTGGCTCTTTCAGTGATTGCCACCAAACATGCCAACCTGCTGCTCTCCTTTTTATCTCCAGGACTCACATGGTGGAAGGAGAGAACTCACACCCAAAAATTGACCACCCCCAATAAATAAAGTCAATATTTTTCTTTAAAAAAAAGAACATTCCTTAATTATCGAGCAGGCCTCTTGGCAGTATTTCGGGGTAATAAAACTAGGTAGAAACTCTTGGAAACTCATCTGATATGCATGAGATTGACTTTGTCAAACTCCAGGGACCCCATAAAGCAGCCCGTTGTGGGCACAGAGAATTCTGCTCCAGAGAGTTGACTCATGGAGGTGGGAAGAGGGTTGGGGAAGGACACAAAAGCCCTGACTCAGTTTCCCTTAGTCGCTTGTGCTCAGGAGACTGTGGGTAGGGGTGATGTCCTAGAAATGAAGACTTGGGGATTTTCGTTTGGCTCTACATCTGTTTTCTCTAGAGGTCACCCAGGACACAACAGGAACATCCGAACACAAACAGGCTTGCACTGTGCAAGAGAAAGCCTTGCACAGGGAAATCTGCTTGCTGGGTTCAGTCCTTCAATAAGCTACTTGGGTATCTCCAGGCAAGCCCACTGAGGCTTCTTAAGATCAGTCTTCTACATTTAATTACTTTTTCACTTTGCTTCAGCTGTCCTCAAGATAATAGAACATTCTATGGTTCTTTGACTAATTCGCTGGTCACAGATACAATCCTCTCTGAAGCAATTTGTCTCCAAGAAGTTCTACAAAGCCATAGAACTCTCTCACCCAGTACAATACCCAGATGCCTTACCCTTCACCTTAGCCTCTTTCCCAGTATTCCAAACATGAGTGGTAGATAGTGGATACATCGGGATGGTTGGTGGACAACCTAAACATTGGCATTGCTTATTTTGAAAATAGGCAAAAGGCCGACAGGATTAAGGCAGGAGGAGAACTGAGAAGAAAGGATATGTTCAGAATAAAGGGTGAAGAAATCCACCAGAAGCCAAAAGGGGAATCCCACTCTTTTTGCATGAACTTAGTTCCTCTTTTACATACTTGGTCGGATGGTATAATTAGCTTAGGAGACCGAGCAACTTCAAGGCATTTGGAAGTCCCCTCTAGTCCTCATTTCAAAAGGATCCTCTCAATCTGGTACTGAGCACAATGTGCTGAATCAGGTCCTGCAGGCTTTCTGTCTGCCAGTAGGAAAGGGACTCTTGGAGGTGGTAGTTATCAGGAAGTCCAACTCACTTTCTGGTAAGGAAAACACAGGGAATGACCCGAAATTTTGGACTATCCAAGTACACTCAGATGACAGTTTTTCAATTGCTGATTGTACACATTTCGGCCCCAATCATTGCTACCTCTTTCCCAATCAAGGGGACTATATCCTCATCAAAAGCAGTGCTAGTGAAACATCAGAAGTCAGATACCACAAGAGTCAGATTGAAAGCCACTAAAAGGAACCTTGCTTAAATTGCTATCTAAATACTGAAGACTGCATTCACAGTGTGCAGGCAAGGATCTCGCCCTACAGTGACTGTACCTCCCCAAAGACATGCAAAACATCAAATAAGCCAGTGTCTTTTTCTAATCTATTGAAGAATTAGAATTGGTTTTAATGATTTGGGAAAACTGCGAAGGAACTAGGCAATAGCAAGACAAGCTTCGAAAGACTCCAGCAGTTGGCAGATGGGAGCCATCTAGACATGAGCCGACTCATCTGGGCATAAGTGTACTGCTCTAATATAAAGGCAGAAACTGCTGTTATAGTTGGAGGGAAAAGGCTATCCGTTTGGGTGATAAACCCAACTCTAAGTGAATCAGAGTAAAAATGATCCCCAAAGGAAGACTATGAAAAGGATAGCAAAAGGCCTCAACTGTCCACGAGCAGAGGTGATATCAGGTTTTCCTCACGCCTTGGTGACCTTTCATTATTTATATGAAGGCACATTCATGGAGCTTGAGAGATGGCTCAGTAGTGAAGAGCATTGGCTACTGTCCCAGAGAATCCAGGTTCAACACACGGCACCCACATGGAGGGCTGACAACCTTCTATAACAGGATCTGATCCATCTTCTGACCTCTGCAGGTACCAGGCACATACATGGTGCACAGACATACGTGCAGGCATGCACAAATAAATTTTTTTAAAAACTAAATTATATTAAGGAGCATCCTTATGGGCGGTCTCATCTTGCTCCTGGGAATAATGTGTTTCATGAATCCTCTTCAAAGGTTACTGTGGGGTCAGGCCTCTCTGGCATCCTTCTGACCAGCCTGTCCATTTTCCTCACTATGCTCGTTTTTTGTTCCAAGGGTTCTTGATCTCTGCTCTTCTGGGATCTCATTATCACCATGGCTGCCAGGGAGCTCAATTGTATGACAATGTCTACTGTCTGTTCCAGTTCATAGTTCACTGCCAATGCTCGTGTCAATTCCCCAGCACATCCGTTAGAGTATTGGCAAAAAGAAGTCTCCCTCTAGGCTCTCCTGAGGAATGCGATCAATACTTACAGAGTGCATCATAGACTTCGGTCTTATGCTAGATCTATTTCAGCAAGATTCCTTTCTCAGCATCCTCTAAGTAGTTCTGGCATCTCTGCTTCATTTCATCATCATTTTTGAGCTTCCAAAACCTATCCCAGCACATTCACTCAGCGTCCTGTCCAGGCGTGAGATCCAAGGTCAAGGATGAATGGCCTCATCTCAACAAATTTCCATGCACCCAGGCTTGTATTTCTGCAGCCTCGGCTGACTATTCTCCACTCCATCCCCAGGATTCTTCCCTGCCATTTGTTTGCATCTGATGCAGGCTCTATGGCTCCTTGCCCACCTTAACTTCCGCAGGATGCTTCTTCGGCTGATACTTGGCCCTGGCTACGCATTTGGTGGATGGGAGATTGGGTGGAGGCAAAGCCTGAAATGGCAAGCGTTTTATAAGGCATGTGTCTTGTTTGAGGCTTCACCAAACTCTTCAGGGTAAGGAACAAGCCTTGAATTTCATCAGCAGTTTGAAATACTTGTACAAACCAAGAGGGCTTCAGGGAAGCCAAAATTCTTAAGTCTATATGATCAGATGTTCTCATCCCAATTCTCAGACTTTTTCCTTCCCCAGTAAGGACAGAACTACTTTGTGCAGGATTCTTAAGCTAACTAGGAGCCCAGCCTTTTCTGAAGTTCTGTCTCTAACATTGTCTACTATACCCGATCTTCACCTGGCTATAGAGTTGGAGGAGACAAATAAAGACCCCCGTGACACAGACGTTAGGAGGGCATATCTTCAAGATCATACAAGTGCTGATCTTGCAGCCGCTTAACCCTGAAGCCTCTGAAACATTGTCCTTTATTGTGCCTTAGGTATCTCATTCTTCTTGGCCTGCCTCTGATCCCTGTTCCACTATGCTGGCCTCCAAATGCAAAATCTTTCAAACTGTCAAGGAGGGGTTTGGGTTAGCTCAGTCAGCACAGTGCTTGCCTTATAAACATAAGGACCCGGGTCTGATGCTTGGAATCCACATTAAAAAAATTTTTTTTAAAAAAGGAAAAGCAAGTTTCATGACACACTTTTAATTCTAGCACAGAGGAGGCAGAGATAAGCCGATCTCTAGGATTGCAGGCAAATTCCAGGCCAGTGAGAGACCCTGCCTGAAAAAACAAAGGTAGTTGAGGCCTGAGGAACAGCACCTAAGGTTATCTTCTGATTTATATAAGTGAACACACTTGTGGACCCACATGCACACAAACATGCACATACATACAAAGTGTCAGGGAGGCCATGTGAATCCCGCACTTTCCCAAAAACTTTGGTTAACATATCTGAGTCTATCATTTTATCTTTCTACCAAGTCAGTGGTTCTAAAGCACAGAATGGGTGGCTGTTTTCCTCTTCCCCTTAACTCACAAATCCTCAAGATGCTGCATAGGCTAGTTTCTTCTTCCACACATAGTTCATTCCAGTTGGTTCTATCAACCCTACTGTTCTCCAATTCCAGGAACTATCTTTACTCCATGTACTTATTGCCACACAGCTAGGGAGCCACCCAACTTCACAATCCCATCCTCTGAGTCTGCCTCCTTTGCCAGTGGTCTTAGTTTGAGTTCCCTAGAAACAGACTGAAGATGGAGATACTTAAGTGCTTAATAGGGTAAATAATCTCAGGAGAAAGAGCGAGTGTGGAAGGTGGGCAAGAATGTCACCCTTCTCTTTGGTCTGGTGCCACAGAAGTTCTGAGGCACAAACTGCACCATTAAATTAGCTCCACTGTCCAACAAAAGTGGGCTGGCCTTTTGTGCCTATAGACCATCCCTGGTCAAGGTCTGGCCCCATCGTGAGGGTAAAGGGACTAGGGAGGTAATATAGCCACCCCTAAATTTCTACTTGTCCAGAATCAATTGTCTGGAGAAAAGGGCAGCTGTGAGCTCTCACTGGCCAGCATTCACGGCATCCTAGGGATGGATGCTCTATGGTCTGGATGACTCCTGAAGGCTTGTACATTAAGGGTTTGGTTGTCAGCCCTGGCCTTTGGCAGAAGCGATGGACTATTGGGGCTCTGCTTTAGTCAACCAGTTCTCTGATGGAATCATAATTTGATGACATTATTGGGAGGTGACAGATACAGGAGATGGCATCTGGTTGGAAGAAGTGTTCCTACTCCCTCATCTCTTTCTTTCTCTGCTTCTTGTTCACCATGAGGTGAACAGTTTTGTCCCACCCCATGCTTCTAGGCATGCCTGTTCTGCCTCATGTTCTGCTCCAAGCCATAAAACCAGCCAACAGTGGAATACCAGAAAGCCCACTAACTGGGCAAGGGGATCTATTTTGCTTCAACCAAGCTCTGTTTGAATGCCACAGCTTTAGAAACCATGACCCAAAGGAAAACATAGAAACTCAGTTTACCTGTGTTTCTAGCTTCACTGCTCATGGCCAGTGAGATGGCTGTGCTACAGTGTATCACCGTGACTAATGCTTGCCCATAGTGATTTGGGCTGGAACCCAGGCAAGAGATGTACAGCATCTCACTCCAAGCATCTCCCTTAACTTCTCTCACTGAAGGTTTCTCTGGTTCCAATAAGGGCTTGTTTTACCTGTGTATATGGAAGTGTGGGAGTACCAGTGATTTCATGACAACCCCTCCCCCCAAAAGAAATCACCTCAACCGATGCTAGATGGGAGCCACTAGAGGAATAGTCCACTTTCTCCATTCCTTGTTAAGACAAAACTGAGGCATGATCTCAGTGGATGCTCAGAAAGTCCCAGTGGGAATTAAACCCAGTGGCCCATGTGGTGTCCCCAATATACATGATCTGACTTTCATCCTTTGCAGATAAGGATAAGTCCAATGCATTGATTAGCAGCCCCAGCCATTAGCACCTTCAGGCTCTGTCTTTGAGAACTAAATCTTATTCTTCTGGCATGGCCCACATCTAGTGATGATGCCAGGTGATGGTAAAAAGGTACGGACATTTGGGTCCCGTGCAGGATTATGCTAAAAGACAACATATTCTCCAGAGCTACTTGCCAGGTTGGACAAGGCATTGTTGGGGCTGCAGCATGACTTCACTGCTTAATCCTTCCACTTATTCATTCCTTTCACAGATATTGATCTCTCAAAAGCATCTTCATGCAAAGTTTGCACAGCCCCCACTTCTGGAAAAAAACTATCTATAGTGCTTTTACCCTCTCACTCTCAAAGCCTTCACTTGTTCCAATTGGGACCGTCAATAATCCCCCTGAACTCAACGTCCACCCTGGTTAAAGGGGACGCAAACTAGAACAACCATGAAAGAAGAGACCAGACCTTTCTTGCTCCAACTTCCTCCTTCCATGCAGAGGTGATCCCAGCGAGTAAGCCACACTTGGCTTTTCTCTCTCCATTTATCTCTTCCTCCCTGGATGGACAGTGTTTGCATGGCCCAACTTGTTCCTCTCCGAAGAGAGAGGCTGTACATGGAGATCACGTGTGTTTCCCCATTCCCACATGCAGTCAGTTTTCTAGAGACAATTCATGATTTAGAACGTTCTGTGGTTGCCCTGGTTACTGATTGGCTAAGCATCTGAATCTATACTTGCTTTGAGAAGTCCATGGCCTGCCATTTACAATATTCTCCAGTGTCAGCTGTGAGAGTATGCAACCTGCTGGCGTTTGCTTTGTGTCCGTGTGTGTTGTTTAGGAACTCAGAAAAGAAAGAAAATAACCACATGTGACATTCCCACCCCCCCACTCACCTTGGGAGCAAGCTCCAGCTGTGCTGTGTGTGAGATCACTGGGGATGTATCCAGGCAGGGAGGTTCCTTGCTCAAATGTGCTACCTATGCATCAGCCTACAGGAAACACAGGTGCTGGGATTAGTATCCAAAATGTCCCTTGTAGGCTCTTGTGTTGACACCTTTATCTCCAGTGGATGGTGCTAATTCTGAGAGTTTCTGGAAACTTTGGGGGGTAGGGCTTAGCTGGAGGAAGCAGGTTACTTGAGGTGAGTGCTTGGGGGGTGGTGTTGCTGCCTGTTGTTTCCTGTCTACCATACTGTGAATAGCTCCTGTCTGTCACATGTCCTCTGTCACCATGATGTTCTCAGGTATGGAGCCAAACACTCCTGGACTAAACCTTCTGAATGGTGAACCAAAATAAGTGTTTCCACATCTCTAGTAGGGATTTTGGCCACAGACATGAGAAAAGTAAGCTAACATAGTAGCTGAGCAGGAACCTCAGTCTTCTACCTTTGCCTATGCCCTGGCCTTCACTGGACATCCACTAACAGGTTTCAGCTCAGGGGTTAGACCAGCCCTGTCTCAATTTCCCACTGTACCTTTGGGGTCTTCATACCCAAACATTCATTCCTTGTCTCCACATCAGAGTAACACGATGGTGTGAAGGCTCTCCCTACTGGCCGACAGCTGTTCTTTTCTCCCTCATACTATGAGGAACCTTTGCACACGCCTGCTTCACATTGTGTCACTGGTGAGCAACTAGAGGAGTTAGGTGACTCGATCTGCAGGTGAAGCAAGGGATTATGACATCGATGTAGTAACTGCTCTTAACCTCATCAGCTGTCCGTTCTTCTCACTATACTGTGTCTTCTCGCGCTACTGTGTCTTCTCATCTACTGTGTCTTCTCACTTTACTGTGTCCTCTATTACATATTTCTGCAACTTTCTGAAAGTCATTCCTACCTGAGTGCCAGTGCAACCTTGCCTGTAAAGCCAATAGTTAAGGTTGATCATGCTGATGTCATCAAAAGACCACTTTTTTCTACTAAGACTACTTTCCTGACTACTCATCCTGCTTCATGAACTTTGCCACCCCAGTGGGAGAAATTCTCCAGGACCAGTGGCTCCTCCTACTGTTTGTAACTAGCCTGCAGGAGGTAGTGACTGTCCAAGTTTGTCCTGATGATGGAACCCCTCTTGCCAGTGTGGCCTTGACGGATGGGTAGTTTGGATTTTTACAGACAAATCCTGGCACCAATTTTGTCAGTTCAATACTCCAGTAAATGGATGCTGAGATGTAATTAGAAATATAAGAGCAAGTTTGTTAACAGATAAAGTATTTCATAAAGTCCTAATGACCACAGACACAGAATAACATGTCAGTCTTGTAAAAGAGAACAACACATGCAGAGGTCTTTTGGGTTGGTTAATATTGCCTGTCCTCCTCATTGCCACCTTTACTTCATGAGGCTACACTGTGTTCTTGACCGTTCTAAGTACGATCTGACTATGTGTTGCACACTAATGCAATATTATATCCTGAGTGCATAAACAGGGAAAAACTCAGACCCCACTTCACAGTCTATGAATACTGATGTCATCAAAAGGCCTTTTCCTTAGTGACTTTAACAATTAGTTATCTCTCCTAATACTACATTCTTGGCTGCTCATTTTCTCGTTTATCAGTCCTAGGAATGAGCCGTCCTCCTACCTAGCATCAAGGATATGAAGCATTTGATCTCCACATACACAAGATGTGATGCTTGTTGCACAAATCCTAATTGGTCTTATAATAAAAACCCAGAGCCAGATATTGGGGTAAATGCGGAAAGATCAGAGGAAGTGAGCCACAACCACTTCTCACTCCGCCAACTCCTCAGCCAAAAGAGGAAGATCCTGTCTCCACGAATCCTCAGACTGAATGCCTCTGAGTCTTGTCTCCATCTACCTTATATTCCTTTCTCTGCCCAGCCATATCACTTCTTGTCTCAACCTTCCTAGTGCTGGGATTAAAGGCGTGTGACTCCCAAGTACTGGTATTAAAGATGTGAGCCATCACCACCTGGCTCTGTTTCTCTTTTAGTCTGGATTCATCTCCCATAATCCAGGGTTGTCTTGAACTCACAGAGATCCATCTGCCTCCACCTCCTGAGTGCTAGGATTAAAGGTGCATGCCACCACTGCCTGGCCTCTATGGTTAACTGACTGGCTCTGTCCTCTAATCTTCAGACAAGCTTTATTTGTTAGAACATATACAAAATATCACCACAGACACTTGCCTAACTGGGGAAAGCATTAACTCAAGTTCACTGAAAAAAAGCAGCTCATATCTGTGTTGAAGATTCTGCAGCTCTACTGATGAATTAGAACCTTGGTGATTATGGGAAGGTGGAATGCTACAGACTGAGAGCCAACGTCATCACGGGCTATCCTTAGTTCCTTTCACAGCCATTGATCACTCACTTCTGGCTCTGATCTAACATCCTTTGACTATCAGGTAAAACCTTTGAAATGAATTGATTGAGCAGACTCTTAGCTTCCACCAGTCTCCAAGTCAAGAGTGCTCTTAGTTTGAAATGAATTGATTGAGCAGACTCTTAGCTTCCACCAGTCTCCAAGTCAAGAATGCTCTTAGACAGCCTCTGAAACCTAGAGCAGAGATCTCTTACTTCCTTAAACTTGCCTAACTCCACACTAATGTATTCAGTGCATTGCACTGGTTTATTAATTCTTTTGTTCTGTGACTATTCACACCAATGGTGAAGCATGTCATTCAGGACACCCTGAATCCATGGTCCTGGACCATGGTTACCCACATTTGGCTCAGAATAAACTATCTCCTATCTGCCTTTCTCAAAAAAGTATTTAGAGGGAAACAAAGGGGTCAGAGTTTAAAACACTTTACACATTAGATAATATCTTGTTCAACTCAAGGGACCTCAACAAATATTACACAGTGAAGTTCCTGGTTAGCCAGAAATGACCAGGCGGGCTCTAGTAACCCAACCATATTAACCAATGGCTAGATGCTGCCTGAATTTCTGGTTGGGCCTAACTGCAGAGAGAAGCCATTAGCTAGTTGCTTTTCTCCTTGCCTCCACCATCAGCCCGTTCTTCAAAGTGGATCTGAGCTGGGGTTCTCCATGGCTTCCACAGAGTGTTAATTTCCTAAAGGAAATTCTCCACAGCATGTAAAGCAAAGCTTAGATGCTGAGCTCTTTGTAAGCTTGGATCTAAAAGTTCCTTTTTAAAAATGAGAAAAGGAAGCCGGGCAGTGGTGACGCACGCATTTAATCCCAGCATTTGGGAGGCAGAGGCAGGCAGATCCCTGTGAGTTCAAGGCCAGCCTGGTCTACAAAGCGAGTTCCAGGAAAGGCGCAAAGCTGCACAGAGAAACCCTCTCTCGAAAAACAAAACAAAAAAAAATTGAGAAAAGAACAGTTGTAGGAGGGGCAAAGAAACAACACCAGGCTGTACAGCCTCAAAAAGAAAGGAAGAAAGAAAGGAAGGGAGGGATGGAGGGAGGGAGGGAGGGAGGGAGGGAGGAAGGAAGGAAGGAAGGAAGGAAGGAGGAAGGAAAGAAGGAAGGAAGGAAGGAAGGAAGGAAGGAAGGAAGGAAGGAAGGAGGGAAGGGAGGGAGGGAGGGAGGGAGGGAGGGAGGAAGGAAGGAAGGGAGGGAGGGAGGAAGGAAGGAAGGAAGGAAGGAAGGAAGGAAGGAAGGAAGGAAGGAAGGAAGGAAGAGAGAAAGAAGGAACTTAGGAAAAATGCAGGAGGGCTGGGAAGGTTGCTCAGTGGTTAAAGAAACTCGTGTGTAAGCAGAAGGACAGGAGTTAGGGTGAATGTTAACCCACCGGTGATTCCGGGGATCACAAGGAGAGACAGAAGAAACAGGGAGCAAGCTAGCTAGCCAGACTAGCTTGTGCTGCCAAGCTCCAGGTGCAGTTGAGAGACCCTGTCTCAAGAGTAAGGGAGAAAGTGATTGAAGATGCTTCCCAGCAACAACCTCAGGTCTCCACATGCACAGTTATAAATGTGAACATGTACCCAATACACACACCAACACACACACACACACCCAACATACACCCAACACACATACACACCCAATACACACACCCAACACATATACCCAACACACACCCAACATACACACCTAACATACACACACACTCAACACATACACACACACACACACACACGCTCAAAATATACCCAACATACACGTGTCCACACACGAGGATAAAAAGAAAATCCACCACCATACACTGATGGTTTGTGACAATGCTTAACACGTGCCAGGGTGATTCTCCTGTCCTTTCACTAAGGGAGGAATTGTAGCACACTGACCGGAAGTCCCCAAGGTCAGCAAGTATCTTTGTCTTTGGCCCTCTGTGCAAAGATGAACTTTGCTATGGCATGCCTTTCACTCACTTACTTTTTAAATTTTTCCTATGTGACCTGAATTGAGACTGATGGTGTCTTCTTAGTTTGTATCCTTAGCTCAGTTTACTTAGAGTTCAGTTATACAGTGACACAGTATCACAAGCTTTTTCTTTGGGGCCACCAACCAGATCCCAAATCATGACACAGACTTATTAGTTGTGAATGCTTGGCCTGGCTTAGGCACGATTCTGCCTAGCTCTTTTAAATTTACCTGTTCCTCTTTATCTCCCTCTTACCTTGGGGCTTATTACCTTTCTTTCTTCTGTACATCTAACTTTCACTGCTTTCTGTCTGGCTGATGGTGACTGCCTAGCTGGCCCCAGGCATCTCCCTCATTCTCTCCTCTCTTCTTCTTCTTCCTTCTTTTCTTCTCTCCAGCCTAGATTTCTCCTTCTATTTATTCTTTCTCTCCTTGCCAGCCCTGCCTATCCTTTCTCCTGCCTAGCTATTGGCCATTCAGATTTTTATTAGACCAATCAGGTGCCTCAGGCAGGCAAGGTGAAACAGATGCAATACATCTTTTCATAATTAAACACACATCCTTACATCATTAAACAAATGCAGCATAGATGAAAGTAACACACCTTTACACGGTTAAAGTAATATTCTGCAGCATAAACAAATGTAACACATCTTTGCCTAGTTAAAATAATATTCCACAACAGGGTGGCTTATAGACAATACAAACTTGTTTGTCATCATCCTGGAGTTGGAGAAGTCCAAGACCAAGATGCTAGTGAGCTTTTTTTGTTGAGGTCCCTATCCCTAATTCATAGACGGCTGTCTTCTGGGTCTGTTTTCACACTCACTCCATCAGTATGAAACAAGCTATAACTGTCCACTGTGGGAGCGGCTGAGGTCACAGATGGCTGAAGAAATGCAACATGGGCATCTAGAGACTGTGACAGCCTATCTGACTCAACTCTGTTCAAAATAAGTCACTTGTTTGGTTCAAGCCATTCTGTTCGAACAAAATAATAACACTGTGTTAGTAGCTTCCAGTCACTGTACCAAATGTCTATGGTTACCGAGTCCTACAGAGAAAAGGTCAGTTGGACCTGGTCATGTACTGTTATAATTCCAGCTATTCAGGAAGCTGAGAGAGAAGAGTTAAGAGTTCAAGGCCAGCCTGGGTTGATTTAATGAGAATCTGTCTCTAAGAAGTAAGGTAAAGGGAACACTAAAGATTAGCTCAGTGGTGGAGTGCCAGGCATGAGGCATGAGGTTTGATTCTGACAGAAAAAGAGACAATCACACACATACACACACACACACACACACACACACAGAGAGAGAGAGAGACAGAGACAGAGACAGAGAGAGACAGACATGGAGACAGACAGAGAAAGAGAAGGGAGACAGAGGGGGGACACATATGTATAGAGAGAGACAGAGAGAGAGAGAGAGACAGGGGAGACAGAGATGGAGACACACACAGAGATTGAGGTTTATTTTGGTTCAGTGGTTCTGGACCATAGGGAAGCCCATTTCCTTTATGTCTCTCGTACTGGTGTTGGATAGCAGTGGCAGAGAGCACGTAAGGGAGACAGAACTCTTATCCCTTGGCCAGAAAGTGAAACAAGACAGGCTGGGTCCTCATAACCCCTTTGAAGCACAAGACATAAGAACCTCCCTCCAGGCCCCACCCCTTACAGATTCCATGGCCTTCCAGTAGTGCCATCCTGGGGCAAGAGTTTTAACACATAGGCCTTTGAGGGACTTTCAATATCCAAACTATAGCAAGAGCACATAAAGCAAGATGCATTTATCTCAATGTGAGCTACTTCAACAGCTGAAGGAAATCAGAAGTTCCACAGTTTGGTAGACTAAAGAATGGACACCTGAGAATGAGGTACCATACAGTCAAACACTAGAGTGGGGTCACTGAAAACATCTCATTGTGTTCTGGTCCCTTAGTGGGACTTTCCATGGTTACCACTGGGACATCCCCCAAGCCCCTCTAGTTCCTAATACCAATAACAACGGAGAAGTTCCTTATGGCCTTGGATTCTCGTTTGTCCCGTGGTTTGGTTCCCTACATATTGGGCGTCTCCCTGGGCTTTTCACTTAATCCCTCTTGTTGTGAAGCACAGATATCGGAAGTATCTAAGGAGGGCAACAGAGACTTGCTTCTTGATATGAGAACACAATCCCACAATGGGTGCTGCACATTTTAGATAGACTTCAAGAATAATTCATGTTATGCAGTGAGTCTGGAAGGATTCTTGATGCAGCAGGGTGAGATGGAGAAACTGGGTTTGTCATTCTCTTTCCCCTGAGCAAGGTTCACACAGGTGATGGCTTACTACAGAAGCCCCGGGGCCTGGAGTGTTTGTAGTTACAATTTCTGCCTAAACTAGAGCCTTGTGATATATAAACTGAGTCCTATGGTGATATTTTATTTGTGCTGAAATGTGATTTTATTTGTATGTTAATAAATAAAGTTGCCTGGGGATCAGAGCTAAAAGCAAGCCATTTAGCAGAAGTCCCATGGTGGTGGCACACGCCCTTAATCTGATCACATGGCAGGCAGAGTCTCTGCATAGTCAAGGACACAGTCAAGCGGTGATCCTAACCTTTAATCCCAGTATGAACCATAGAGACCTGGAGGTCTGTATAGACAGGCAGTGATGAGGAAATTATGTGGTTGGGTTTAGAGCCAATGAGAAGGTAGAACAGAAAGGCAATAGAAAGACAGGTCACACAAGAGAAGTCTCTCTCTCAGGGGAAGGACGGCAGTGACTGGTAAGCTAAAGGCTATTGGCTAGTGCTCTGATCTCTTGGGCTTTTAACTTGGTATTTGGCTCTGTGTTTCTTATTTAAATAAGACCATTTAGAATTTCGTCTAGAGAGTCCACTGGGTAGAAATCAGTAGTCAGGAGTCCTGGCCTCTAGGCTGGTCCAATGCTCAGAGATGAGCTACCATAAACAAATAATTTACTCATATTTTCAGTAAGAGCTTTTCAACAATATACATAATCTTGGTGTCTTAGTCAGGGTTTCAATTGCTGTGAAGAGACACCATGACCACGGTAATTCTAATAAGGAAAACATTTTATTGAGGTGGTAGCTTACAGTTCAGAGCTTCAGTCCATTGTCATAACAGTGGGAAGCATGACGGTGTGCAGACGGACATGGTGCTGGAGAAGTAGCAGAGTGCTACATCTTGCAGGCAACAGGAAGTTGACTGAGACACTGGGCAGTATCCTGAGCCTAGGAAACCTCAAAGCCCGCCCCCCCATAGTGACACACTTCCTTTAACAAGGCCACATCTCCTAATAGTGCTACTCCATATGAGCTTATGGGGGCCAATTACATTCAAACTACCAACCACATCTGGGTACCTATTACCAACTGGGATTATATGAAAATCTGCTTTAGTAAGTACAGAGTACATTTATGGTGAGCCAATTAGATATTTTGAACACTAAGAAAATCAACGAACTCCCCAGGGTTAGTATCCTAAACCAAAGTAGCCGTGGTGATAATCCTGACTTGTGATGCTCAGAGACCTTTTACATCTTACAAGGCATGGGAGTGCTTAGAGGGTTTGCTGATGGAATTGGCCTGGATTGTCTGTCTGTAGCACACAGCATGCCTTTTATTATAACAGCCTCTTGCCTGTTTCCCTCCAGCAGCTCATTTATCCAGATACTATGCTTTAGGCAAAACAAGCATCTCCAAAGAGGAAGACACACAGGAGGACCTCCTAGCTGTCCCCCGCTGCCGAGCACAGTGGCTCCCACTGTAGCATTAAGAGGTCAGATGCCCTAGCCAGAAAGCACAGGTCCAAGGGAGCAAGCTCCATCTGAGTCTTGCTCACATGCTGTCAAACATACTGGCTCAGCATATTCTAGAACACGGTCTTTGTTTAGTGAGGAAGGGGAGACCAACACAGCCATAGGTGTAGCGCTCTGAAGTGATGTCCCGGGACTCCCGACAGAACTTGTCTTAGTCCCCTGAACTCGTTTTCCTGTGGGACCTGCACTGGTTGCTCCAATTCTTCTTTTGGCTTGGCTTCACTCGGCTTTAGACTCTCTGCATCTCCTCCCTGCTCCAGGTCCTTTCTGTTTATTGTCTTTGTTGGTATCAGTTCCCTAAGCCTGACCAACATCCACCCCATCCCCAGCGCCCAGCACCTGGAGAACTCAGCTCTGCCTCTGACTCCTTGAGGCCATCTCCGTGCTGGTGCCTTTCTTGAAAGCCCTCTCAGAAGCTTGCCAGTCAAGGTTGCATCCAAGCCAAGGTTCCTCAAAACGCGGAGCTCTGCTATGACTAGACACTGCCATCTCATGGCCAAGCACTGAATTGGTCCCATCCGGTCTGTCAGTGCTGTTTGTCCTTGGCTTGAATTATGTGCTTCCCACGTGATACCACCAGCCAGTGCTGGAGAGATGCCTGAGGCCTCTCTAATCTTACAAGGTACAGAGCTTAGAGAATTAGCTAACAGTATTGCCCCGCAGATCAATCTAAAGGCCACACTCCCCCAGAGCCCAACAGACCACCCGTATAGAGGCACATGGCTCTTAATTCCTCAATTGTACCATTTTGTCTTAAGCTTTCATGGTCAGATTTCAGTCATCTGAAATGTATATGTATATACATATATGTGTATATATATAATATATATATATATTCTAACTTCAGTATGGACACTTAAATTCACAGAGTTTCCAAATCATCGTCTTTCTCAGAAACAAGGTCAGCTGGGTTTCTGTACAGTAGTTTTAGAGTTAGTTTTTGTGTGAGTACCTGTTCTGCATTGTTATTTCATTGCTGAGGTATTGAACCAAGGGCTTCATACTTATTGGACAAACATTCTGCCACTGACTTACACTGAAGTTAAGTTTCTGACAAATGATTCCACATTAATTTAAAATGGCTCCACGTTAATATGAAAGTCTCCTGCTGAGTTACGAATCCACTGAGTAGATGGAAATCCAATACGCATAGCATCTGCTTCCCCAAATGACATCTTCAACGTCTCTGTCAAACAGGAGAAGCAGAGACCAAACTTCTCCATAGCCTTAGCCAATGGACCCCATAGAGACCACCTTCTCGGGATCCTCATTCCTGGGCCCAAAAGGCACATGAGCTCCTGGAGAGAGGATCTGTCTCTCACCTGCAACATTCCCCAACTGTGTTTAGGAATCCTCTGAGAATCACTAAGGAACAAATTCTCTATTCCTCTGGCAGAAATACTTGGATACCACAGGGTAGGCACAGTCCCCAGATCTAAGTTGCAGCCACTAGATGTTCAATGAAATTGCCAGAGGAAGATTTCTAGATGTGGTGAGAACAACACATACATACACACACACATGCAAATACACATACACACACACACATACACGTACACACACACATGCAAATACACATAAACATGCACACACACATACATACACACATACATACACACACACATGCACACACACATACATACACACACATACATACACACACATGCACACACACATACATACACACACATGCACACACACATACATACACACACATACACACACATACACACATACTTAAATATTATATGAAGCCCTAACTCTACTAAGAAACACAGACTTTGGGGAGATAACTAAGATTAAGAGACATAAGAGTGTGACCCTAGTCAGATACGGTTGATGGTCCCATTAAGAAAAAGGAACGGTGATCCCAGCACTTGGGAGGCAGAGGCAGGGGGACTCTGTGAGTTCAAGGGCAGCCTGGTCTACAGAGCAAGTTCCAGGACAGCCAGATCTGTTACACAGAGAAACCCTGTCTCAAAAACAAAACAACCACAAGAAAAAGGAGTGAAGAGCTCACCCTGCTTACGCACAGAGGGAAGCAGGTGAGAACAAATCAAGAGAGTGGCAATGTATGAAGGAGGAGAGTCACCAAACCCGGCGCCGCAGGAAACTGGACTGCAGACCGCCAGTCTCCTGAGCCTTGTGGAAAGAAATTAAGATGTTCAAACCATTCAGTCTTTTGTATCTTGCAATGAAGTGGAAACAATGCACATCACACACACACACACACACACACACACACACACACACACACACACACACGGAGAGAGGGAGGGAAGTAGGCGGAGGGAGGGAGTCTATGCTACAGTACAGAGATTTGACTTCAGCTTACATTGGGCACTTGACTTTGCCCTTTTGGACCAAACTTACTCCAAACAGAAGAGATGAAGATTCTCCATGTAGGTTGAGCTGTTTAGTTGTCATACTGTTGGTATTTACATACTCTACCCTTTTGAAAGCACCGGGTGGATTTTGAGCAAACAGCAGTTTTTCTGCATAGTCTTCTTAGAGATGAAATCCTCTGCTGCCCCTCTCCAAAAGAGTAATTGAGAGAAGTGAGGCTATGAAGAGTTGATGGAAGGTCATACAGTGCATCCAATTCTTCCGTCCCACATTCCATTCTCGAATTGGAGAGGACCTTCATGCACTGGCTAATATTTTCTTGGCTTCACGCACAGTCACATTTGCTTGGTTGTTTGCTGTTATGCCTTCAGCTTTGACCAGAAGATGCTGTGAGGGAAACAGGCTAAGGACATCCATTACTCTTTTTGCTCTAAGAACGTGGAAGACACTGCCCACTATACCCCTTCATGCCTGTACCAGAAAGCCTGACATGAAAGATTTCTGATGGTTCCCGTTAGGAAGGACTTTATGTCCCCTGAGGAACGGTCATAATTCTTCCTCAGTTGGTAAGAGCAGGGTAATGGTGTCTTCTGGTATTCTGCCTAAGAGAAACTCAGGGCCCTCCTTAAAAACTGAAGACTTGCCGGGCGTTGGTGGCGCACGCCTTTAATCCCAGCACTCAGGAGGCAGAGGCAGGCGGATCTCTGTGAGTTCGAGGCCAGCCTGGGCTACCAAGTGAGCTCCAGGAAAGGCACAAAGCTACACAGAGAAACCCTGTCTCAAAAAACCAAAAACAAAAAAAAACAAAAAAACTGAAGACTTGAGCTTCAAGAAGGCATAGAAGATCCATCCAGTACCACAAAGGTGGGTCTTTCTGTGGGAGGAGTCTGAGGCCGCACTCTGGCTGCCAGCATGAGATCTCAGTCAGTAGATGCTCTAAATTAAATAGTCAGTGGGTTTAAGCTGTTCCACTTAATGTGTATGTGTGTTTTGTCTACAATGCACGTCTGTGTACCATGGGCATACGTGGTTCTCATGGAGGCTGGAAGTGGGCATCAGATTCTCTGGAAGTGGAAGTACAGATGGTTTGTTGTGAGCCATGCTGTGAGTGTTGGGAACCAAATCCAGGTCCTCTGGAAGAATAGCCATTGCTCTTAACAGCTGAGCCATATCTCAAGCTCTAGCAGGAAATATTTTGGATAAGCTTTTCCTGGTCATCTATAAAGTTTTTGAATTTGGGAATTGACTGATGGCCTTAGCTTACAGCTATGAAGCTACTTTCTTCTCACGGTTTGTTTGTTTGTTTGTTTGTTTGTTCGTTTGTCAAACAACCTGGAAGGGGACACTGACTTCCCGCTACAAGCAAGGGTTCCACCTTACGCGCATTCTGGATCGATCACTCCACACTTTTGTACCTCACCCGTTGCAGCCAGCTTTTCCTGACTCCTGATCCCTATCTCTTGTTTCTCTGTTGATCAGACCTCTCTTGTGTTGACCTCCTTTGACATCCCCCTCTTGGAACCCAGAAGGCAAAACTGAAACCTACATGTCCCAAATGTTGGTCTTGCTCTGTAGCAAGACCTGAGCAGCCCCAGCACCACCTTGCATTTCCTCAGCCATCTGTGACAAGCCACAGCTGCAGTGGACATTTATACATATATGGTTTATTTCATGCTGCCATGATTTTTATTGGCACTTACTCTCTTTGTTGATGATTGATTTAACTTTTTATATCCCCTTGACTCAATTGTGACAGGTATTATATGTGCCTAGAAATTTTTCTAGTTCTAGATTTCCCAAGTCATTAGTATATAATGTTACATGATATGCCCTAGAGATTCTGTGGATTTCTGTCATCTCTCTCCTAGTGGCTCTAACATTATTAATTTGTGTTTTCTATTTCTTCTGGTTAGTTTAGCTCAGGGTTTGAAATCCTGTTTGTTTTTAAAGAACCAACTCCATTTGTTGATCTTTCACATTATTTTTGTATTTGAATTTTAAATATATCGTACACGAGTACTGTATTTACATCATGTCCACTCTTCCAGCTTCTCCCATGTCTGCCGCTCCCTCTCAAACCCACGGCTTTTTTTAACAGAGAGAGAGAGACAGAGAGAGAGAGAGAGAGAGAGAGAGAGAGAGAGAGAGAGAGAGAGAGAGAGAGAATGAATCTGTGGAATCTAATTAGTGTTGCTCGCATGTGTATGTGTTTAGGGATGACCCAAGATTGGATAGCTTATTAGAGGGGCTTGTCCCTGAAGGAGACTGAATCTCCATTTCTCAGTAACTATTAATTGCCTATGGGTGGAGCCAGTGATATTTCCCCTCATCCATGTTGGCATGTCAACTGGTGTCATTGAGCAGGTCTTGCTTAAGCAACCATATTACTGAAGTTTCGTGGGTACAGCTTCCTTGTCATATGTAGAAGACACTATCTCACAGCAGACGTCCTGGTCCCCTGGCTCTTATCCTCCCTCTGCCTCTTCTTCGATGTTGCCTCAGGTGTAGGGTTGTATTGTAGGTGTATCAGTTGGAGGCTGGGCATCCCAAGGCCAGTGGCTCTTGGCATCTCGACCAGTTGTGGGTTTCTGTAATGTTTTCTGCTGTGAAAAGAAGCTGCTTGGATGAGGGACGAGAGCCAGTGCAGGAGTTGTGTGACCAGAGCTCGGTCTCTGCCTTGTTCCTTTGGTCTCAATTTCTGCTGATTTTTGTTCTTTCCTTCTGTGAATCTTGAGTTTTTATAAAGTCTGGTTATTATAAAACCTGTATATGGACCATTAAGTTGAGAGTTATTTCCTTTAAAAAAAATTAACGTAGCCCTGTCTTAGTTGGGTTTCTATTGCTGTAAGGAAACAAGACCAAGAGCATCTTGGGGAGAAGGAGGTTTATTTCACCTTTAAGTCCATCATCCAGGGAAGTCAGAGCAGGAACTCAAGGCAGGAACTGGAGGCAGGAGCTGGTGCAGAGGCCATGGAGGAGTCCTGCTTACTGGCTGGCTCCCCATGGCTTTCTCAGCCTGCTCTCTTATCCACCCCAGGACCACCAGCCCAGGGATGGCACAGCTCACAGTAAGCTGGGCCTCCCATATCAATTATCAATCAAGAAAACGCATCACAGGCTACCAACAGGCCAGTCTGTTGGGGGCATTTTCTCAACTCAAGTTCCCTCTTCCAAGATGACCTAGCTCATGTCAAGTGGACATAAAACTAACCAGCACAGCACCTATAGCTGCAAGATTCCTTCTGAAACTGCTCTCACCGACTCCTACAGAATAGAAGCTATATTTCCATTTTCATTTGGTTCTAGAAAGTTTCCATTTTCCCATGATTTCTCTGATGATCCATTGTTCAGGCAAAGAATATCATCCGATCTCCATGTGTTTGTATAATTTCTGTTGTTGACTTCTAGTTTTGTCCTGGTACAATCTGATAATACAAAAAAGGAGAAATAACTTCATGCATGTTAAGACTTATTTTGGAGCCTAAAATGTGATCTATGTTGAAGAAAGTTCCACGTACTGATGACAGGAATGTGTATTCTGTAGCCCTTGAATGAAATAGTCTGATGATATCAATTAGTTCTATTTTATATATAGTTCAATTTAACTCTTACAGTTTTTGTTTTGGCGTGGCTTGCCTTGTTTATTTGTTTGGCTCTGGATGATCTATCAGTAAGAGTGGAATACTGAAGTTACCCACAATTACATTGGGGCTATCTTTCCCTTTGTCTTATAAAATTGAGCGCTGTGAATACTCAGTGTTCATATTCTCAATCATATCTTTTCATCAATGTGTGGCATCCTTCTTTGTCTCTTCTGAGCAGTTTCTTCTGCAGCTCTGTTTTCTTGGGTAGAGATAGAGCTATGTCAGATTTCCTTTGCTTGAAATTCCATTATTTTTCCCGCTTCACTTTCTGTGTCTAAATCTATATGTGCCTGTGAAGACCCCACTCTACAATGTGGTGAGTCTTGTCACTGATCCAATCTGCCAGTCTTTGTCTCTTAATTGCAGAAATGTAATATCCAGGGTTATGATTGAAAGGTATATACTAGCTCCCGACATTTTAAAGCTTTTTTTAAAATAATTTGGAAAAATCCATGCTTTTGTCTTTCTCCCTATTCATCTTAGAGGTCTGGCAGTTTATTGTTCATTTCTTTCCTGCTCTCATTTGCTTAGCTATTCTTCTCAAAAGATTTATTTCTTCCTGCACTCCATGACTGTTTATCTTGAATCATCTAGTGTGTGTAGAATTCCTTTTTGTATCTTCTGTAGTGCTGGAATGTTGAAATGGCAATGAATTCCTTTTTTATCTGGGCTCGGAGATCTTTATTTTCTTTTATTTTCTGGAGGATAGCTTGGCTAGATATAGTAATCTGGGTCGACAGTTACTTTCTTTGAGGGCTTGACACGCATCATTCTCCAACCTCCTGCGCTGCGGAGTTTCTCCTGGGAAATCCGCCTTTACTGGGTGAATTTGCTTTTGTACGGAAGGTACCTCTTGCTTGCAGCATTCAATCGTCTTTCTTTGTTCTGTTGCAGTAGTGGTTTATCTCTAACATTGAGAGGTTCTTTTGTGATTGTTCCTGCTTAGGGTTCTAAATGTCTTCTGTCCCCAAGCATCTATATCTTTCCAAGATTTGGGACATTTTCTATTTCACTGACTGGACTATACATACTCAACTTCCTCATCAATGCCCATAATTTCTTTTTTTTATGACTTTCTGAGTATATCAGTTCACTAACATTGTCTTTAAGCCCTTTGACCCCCACTGTGTACCAGAGGCCCCATGGGTTAAACTGATGCATGCATATTGATGTCATGGTTAAGTGAAGCTGTGATCTATATTTCTTGCTGTTTCAGATAAAAGTCAGTTATTCATGACAGGGCTCCATTTACCCTAGAAGCAATAACCCTCTCTCTATGGAGTCATTACTAGCCCTAAAGAGCTTTGCAACTTGGTGATGTGTGGACAAGACAAGCAGTCGCTTCTTCCACCATCCCCTCATGGTGCCCCTGGGGACACGGCAAATGACTAAACCGCTGTACATCTGGGCATTCCCCAGAGCATGAGAGAAACAGACTACTGAATTCTATGCCAGAGCTGGAGGCACCATGAGAACCAGCAATGCTCTGGCCAACTCTCAGTGGTCTTTGGCTCAGCTTCCCACAGAGAACTACATACGGGACTGCCACCACTATATCCCCACAAACCAAGCTTCACTATATCCCCACAAACCAAGCTTCCCACTGCCTAAAGTTTTTAGTGTAACCGACTCTGCCTTTCTACATAGCTGCTTCCCATGGTCATCTCCCACCCAGTCACTGTGGCAGAGTATCCCTGGGGACACGAGATTATAATCATTCTATGTTTCTTCATCTGCAACATATTTTAGTACTTAATAGGCCCCTTCTCAAGAGGACATGTGGTTATAGCACTCAACACAGTGAGCAATGCAATGGAATTACCTAAAGCTAGCTTATTATACAGGACAGACTCTTTCATACCAAATCCCTCTATACGACTGGAAGCTCATAATAGCAATAGTTTTCTTCCTGCCAGAAGGCTGGGGTTGGAGTTAGAGATGCCATCAGACCTATCTCTGAGAAACTTTTCTGCTTCTCCATGCTTTCTGGGTTTTCCATCCCCTCTTTCTTGATGCCCAGAGCTCCTCCTTCTGTCTCTCCTTGGAGGAGAGCTTCTCCTTGGTTGCTTTACCTTCACTTACTTGGAGAATCATAAAAAAAGATCCTTCTAGTTTGCTATCTTACTTCAGAAGTCCAAGATGGTACCCAATGCTATTGTAGCGCCTAACGGAAGATTGGGTAGTGACTCATGATCCCATTTCCTCCCCCAGGGATTCATCCTCACTACCCAACTGCTCTCCATAGTTTGTGTCATATCCTGGAGGTAATATAGAAATGTGGTTTCCACAGCTACCAGGACTCATTTGTGGCATCACAGGATGATTGTAATGTGGTTTTTTATAGGGTTAGCAGAATGTTGGGTATATCTCTTTATCTGGGTCATCAACAGTGATAGGATTATGCTAGGAAACATCTCCCAGAGATGTGTTCAAAATTTAGCCAAACAGAATCCCTAGTACGTAAATAAGTTGAAATGCAAATCCAGACACTTCTTGTCATAAGTGTATTGGATCAAAGTACAATGTGAGTTAGAGTTGTGTCTGTACCAACTATGACCCACAGCTTTGATTTTACTAAAATGTTCAAGTTGATTCAGTGATACAGTAAAGAATTCCTAACAGAAACAATCAGCATTGATCTTCTTCACAGTCTTGACTACAGTAACCATTGCGCTTCCCAAAGTATTTTCTTTTTAAAATTCCACGTCTATACAACTTGATTAATGAGCTTGCATTAAAATCCTATGAATTATGATCAAACTTATGGATTTTTCTGCAGTACAAAGTTTAATATCTTGGAAGGAGATACTTCCTGAGCAGGAGTCACTGATACATTTCTTGACAGCTAGCCAAGAGACAGCTGGCCTGTAAAATCACACGAAGGTCATTTGCAAAGTGGCCTGTTGTGGTAGCACCACCATTTTGATCTCTGTGCCTTTGGCAGCAATATTACTGGTCCCATGCTTTGGCATGCATTTCTCAGAAAATCAAAATCCTCTTTAACTAACCCTCAGGGCTTGATGAGCAAATAAACAATTACAAAATACAATTGATTTAGAGTTCAGCCAACGAAGAATGCTTTCCAACTGAAATGAACTCATCTGCTATCACTCAAATGTCTCTAATTACTTAATATAAAACACTAATGTGGAGTGTGATTTATAACAACAGTTTGCTTTCATCTGATTAAGTCCAAAACAAGCCATGAGTCCTAAAGAGATGCCAGGTGGTGATTAAAAACAAACCCACTGTGTAATGACTTTCATAGCCAACTTCCCTCAAAGCCAAGTCAATGGTGGAGCTGTCACCTGGTTCCTACTATCTAAAACAAATATCCTTAGGTCTGTCCTCACACTGAGCAGAGAAGTAAAGCCATTCAGGATCCCAACAATGCCCTTGTCTGAACTGCAGCCATCCTGAGAAGTTTCTACTCAACTTTTCTTTCCACAATAATTTAGTCATCTGCTGCAATCTGACAACCCTCATGGACTTACCTTTCTCCCCAATAGAATTAAACATGTAAGAAATACATTAAAGAAAAATGTTTGTCTTGCCATTTGCTTCTCTTGTGGTATGAGAAGTGGTCTGAAGAGGGGCACAACAGAACATGTCACAAGGTGCTGATTTAATAGAGAACTATTTACCCAAAGGATCCTGCAGATGCTTTAAGAGGGGAAGGGGGATACTTCAGTGACGTAGGCTTCTGACAGTCTCGGGTGGGGTGGAGCAAGGTTGAGGAAACAGCCTACAAAGACAGCAGAGCTGACCACTGAGATCTTGTACTGATGCCCTACAGCGAGATGGCAAGGAACCATGGCTGTTAACAAGTAGTTGAGGAATAACAAAGTCATCAGGCTCTTGTGGTTGCTTATAAGGAGTCCTGTGCTTCCTGCAGCATAGAGGCAGACATAACAAAGCACCGATCTCAACCCCTAACCTAAATCACAGAGCTGCAGGGACCGCAGAGTGCTCTGCCAAGGCATTTTGTTATACGACAGTCAAGACACTAGGGAAAACCTAAAAACTTAAAACAAGGGAGCTAGACATGGATGGGTGCCCCTGGAGCTATCGATGCCTCTAATCCGTCTCTAGGGAAAGTGAGTTTCCCCCTTGGACTGCAATATGCTAAAGAAGTCTCTCTTCTACAAAACAGAACTGCCTCCATCCACAGGACTCACTCTTCGTTTTCCATCTTCTAGGCTGTCAACTAGAGTTAAGGCATCCTGCAGCTGGCGGTGTGCTTTGCCCAGTAAGAAATTAACCAGCAGGTACTGTGAAAGTTAGGAAATTACACTTGAGTTTAGATTTTTGAGGATGTCTAACTGCAAGGGTGACTAGCCTGGAAAAACAAAAACACGTTTATTTGAGACACTGTAAAGACACTAAGTTAAATATACTGATAGGAATCCAAGGAATGAGGCAAACATCTGTTTATATGACAATTAGCAGCCTTGAAAAACTGACTGCAAAATTCAGTCTAGTGGAAAAACATGTTACCCTAGACAGAGGTGAAGAAAAAAGAAACTAGGAAAGCCAGTATGTTAGAACACCCAATTCCACTGAATTACCCTGAAAACTTTGTTGACACAATGGACTTTGGAATTTGCAGTTTAATCTCACCCTTTCTTCTATACCAAGAAGGCTTCAAGTATTAACACAAAGGCAAAATGGTGACGACCCCAAGAGGAGCTCACAGGCTCCCTTTAAGCACAGCCAAGGGGAGTTCCTAGGGAAGTTGGGTTATTTCAGATATGATTGACCTAAGCAAGTGGCAATCATATCAGTATGTTCTAATTGGCTAGGGCTAGTCAGGAGCTATTGATATTGAATATCAACCGATATATGTAGAGATAATTATGGAAAGACAAAACCCAGACAGCAGCTGTCAACCATAAGGAACTTAAGTGGGAGCCACCAGTGGATAGTAAAGCTAGTGAGTAGAAAGTTGAAATCAACCGATATCCCACTTCTTAGCATAAATCTTTTCATAATCTGTTACTCGATTACAAACAGTAAAATTGTAAATTTGCAAACATATGAAGTCACCACAACATCAAGACAATGTGATCAGCAGCAAACGTGGTGACATGGGTCAATGTCATGTGCCTCTTAATATGGTCCACTGAGAAGATCAACAGTTTCTGGATGGTAGAGTTCTATCAGTGTTGACAATTCTAACTTTGGTGTTTTCATTATGGTTTTGTTGGTCTTGCTTGCTTGCTTTTGTTTAAAAAAGCAGTTCTTATTTTCCAGAAATACACACTGGAATATGCAAGGGCTGAAGGGCATCATGTCAGCAACTCGATTTAAAGTGTTTCATCAAATACATGATGATTCCCTGTAAAGAGAATGGTAATTATAGTAATTAATGAGTCTACGTAAAAGGAATATAATAGTTTTTAATGTTCTTATAATGTTTCTATAACTTTGAAATTTCAAATTAAATATTATGAATTTACTACTTTCTTAAGTGATCTTTATAATAAAAATGACTTGGGGCTGGAGAGATGGCTCAGAGGTTAAGAGCACTGACTGCTCTTCCAGAGGTCCTGAGTTCAATTCCCAGCAACCACATGGTGGCTTGCAACCATCTGTAATGAGATCTGGTGCCCTCTTCTGGCCTGCAGTCATACATGCTGTATACATAATAAATAAATAAATCTTTTAAAAAAAATGACTTGACCACTACCATTTTGGCAAGGGCATGGAAACAAGTAATTACATTTATCTCCTCGTGGTAAGTAATTCTACTTCTAGGAAATGATTCTCTCTCTCTTGTGGGAGACCAGCTCCCACTTTTTTATGACAGGGAACTCTTGAGAAGAGAGGGATAAGAGCATTATGTAGAAATAGAGAGGTAGAAAATAGAGGGGAGAGAAACAGAAACACAGGATAGCCTTGGGAGGACCCGGATCATTATTCACCAGCCCCTCCTGTCTCTTCTAAAGGGCTGTTTATAGGAATGCCAAGGGGTGGAGCAAAGACCTCCCCCTAGCTCAGCCAAGTGTAGACTCTTCCAATCACCTAGTTACCATGCACATGGTCAAGCAATCCTCTAATGCAGCCCCACTGGGCTCAGATCTCACTAGGAAATCTTTGTGGGCCTCCTCTCTCTCTCTTTTCCTCTCCCTCTCCCTCTTCCTCTCCCTCTCTCTCTCTTACACACACACACACACACACACACACACACACACGTCTCACCCATACACATACCATACACATACAAATATATATACATACACATTCTCATAAACATACATATACATATATATGTGTGTGTTGGGGTAACAATCTTCATGTCCTCTGAAATGAAAAAAAAAGGTGTAGAACTGTGTGAAATGTGCAATCATTTTTATAAAAAAAAATTATGCATGCATACTTATAAATGCTATTTCATATATTTCTATCACCTGAGGGGGGGAAAAACTTGAGAAAATGCTTGAGATAAAAAAAAAAAACTTATAAGCCGGGCGGTGGTGGCGCACGCCTTTAATCCCAGCACTTGGGAGGCAGAGGCAGGCAGATCTTTGTGAGTTCAAGGCCAGCCTGGTCTACAGAGCAAGATCCAGAAAAGGCACAAAGCTACACAGAGAAACCCTGTCTCGAAAAAAAAAAAAAAAAAAACCAACTTACAAATAGGAAAGGGTTATTTTGCCTCAGGACTCCCATCCGTAGTTGTTGATCCTGTAGTTTGGGGCCTCTGCTGGCACAGTACATCACGGTGGGACCATAGAGCAGGAAGGGCTGCTTACTTCATGAGAGCCGGCAAGCGAAGAGACAGTGGGGAGGGGTGAAGTCCCCCTCTCCCCTTCCAAGGACCCCCCAATGACTCGACCTCCTCTAGATAGCCCCCTTTAAAGATCCCACTATAGCTCAGGAGCACTGTGGTTAGAGCCCAGTCCTTTAACACAGGGCCCTTTGAGGACATTTCAGACCACACCACAGGAGTGTTAATACTAAAAGAAGAGAAAATAAGTTCAACAACTAGGTGAAAGGGTGGGTAAGAGACTTTGTCCATCTTGCGAAGTGTAAAGCAGATGATATAGGAGAGGTTGAGAACTGAGGTTATTTATGCAGTAGGGACTTTCAAAGTCCAGGCTCAAGAGGGAAGGTGATGATGATTTCATATCGATCAGGATTAGAACCTAATCAGGCACAGAACAAGCAGCCAGTTTCAAGTCTAGGTATTACACACCTGTGCTGCCATCATAGTTGTGCCCAGAGAGTCAGACCGGAATGAGTTACTCAAAGAGTGGAGGTAGTGATCTAACCAAGACGGCCCTACATTAGTCACTAGCCAGCCAACTGCAAGGGTGACCCCAGCCAAGATCAGCAGAATTCAGCAGAACCACCAAGCAATCAAAGGAGCACAATAAATGGTTGGGATTTATTTTTGAAATTGTAGTATTACATCAACTTTGCCTTTCCTTATTCCAAACCTTCCCACACACCTGTACTAGTGCTCTTTCAAAATCACGGCCTTATTTTTTATTAACTATTGTTACATGCGTGTGTGTGTGTGTGTGTGTGTGTGTGTGTGTGTGTGTATGTCTGTGTGTGTGTGTGTGTGTGTGTGTATTCCTAACCATAACCTGCTCAATCTGTATAATGTTACTTGTATGTATGTCTTCAGGGCTGACCATTTGATATGGGATAACCATTGGTTTTCAAATTTATTTTATTTTGTATGCATGCTGGCATCTTGCCTGCATGTATGTCTGTACAAAACTACATGCCTGGTGCCCATGGATGCCAAAAAAGGGCATCAGATCCCCTGGAACTGGAGTAACAGATGGTTGTGAGCTGTCATGTGGGTGCTGGAAATCAAACCCAGGTACTCTGCAAGAGCAGCCAGTGCTCTTAACCCTGAGCCATCTCTTCAGTCCCAGTGGTTGTTGATTTGAGCTACTAAGTCTTTGTCATTTCTATGTAGGATTAATTGGGTAAAAAATCCTCCTTACTGCATTCTATCTGGGGTCCCATGTGTGGCATTCTTCTGCCATAAAACCTAGAAGTCCCCCAAAATGTCTTCAATGTATTCTTGTCCATGTGGGACAAAAACCTAGGACCAGTTAATCAAATGCTTGAGTGTAGGACTTTGACAGCCACCGCATCTAGTAGTGAAAGTCAAAATTTCAACATCTCATGTCTTCATGTTGCTTGCTTCACACCTTGATGGTGACGTCACAGCTGTGTGTGGTCCTTGTGCTGATGCTTTTAGTCAGGTCTCATGAGTCACCATCCATCCTCCTACCTGAAAATTTCCCAAGTATGTTTTGCTTGCTACTGATAACTCCATGAACTGGGAAATATTCTCAGAGAACATTTATCTCTATTTACATGGGCCAGCAAGCCCATACTCCCACCCTCTGAAATTAGAAATCCTTCACTTGGAAATCCTTTGAAATGTGTGTGATGGTTAATCTCAGTTGTCACTTGTGTGTTCTAGAATCACCTGAGATGAGCCCCTGGGTACGTCTGAGGGAAATTACTTGAATAGGTTAATTGAGGTGAGAAGACCCACCCATTGTGGGTGGCATCATTCCCTAGGCTGGGATTCTGAATTGTATAGAAAAGAGATGAAATATGACTGGCTCCTCAAGCTCTTCCTGCTGGGATTTCTCCGTGATGACTGACTGAAACCTCAAGTGTGGTGATATTGTGTTCCCCAAAATATTGTGCACCCTAATAAACGTATCTGGGGTCAGAGAACAGGACAGCCACTAGATACAGAGGCTAGAAAATGGTAGCATTCATGCCTTTAATCCTAGCATTCCAGAGGCAGAGATCCCTCTGGATCTCTGTGAGTTCAAGGCCACATTGGAAACAGCCAGGCATGGTGACTCATGCCTTTAATCCCAGGGAGTGAGGGCAGAAAGCAGAAAGGTATATAAGGCATGAAGACCAGGAACCAGAAGCTTTTAGCTGGTTAAGATTTCAGGCTTTGGAGCAACAGTTAGTTCAGCTGAGATTCATTCGGATGAGGACTCAGAGGCTTCCAGTCTGAGGAAACAGGACCAGCTGAGGAACTGGCGAGGTGAGGAAGCTGTGGCCTGTTCTGCTTCTCTGATCTTCCAGCATTCACCCCAATATCTGACTCCAGGTTTGATTTTATTAATAAGACCATTTAAGATTCATGCTACATCTGGCGCCCAACGTTCGTGTTATGAATTCACAAAAAAAGCAGCTTTCCTGTGGCCTTGCAGGCCCCAGCTCTGCCCCTAGCTACACTTGGCCAGTTGTAGTGGCACACTGGTTGGATTTACTGAAGGAGGCAGAGGCAGGAGGATCCCAAGTTTGAGGCCGGCCTAGGAGGCTTGCTAAGGAGAAGCTATGGCCGGCCAGGGCCCAGCCACAAACAGCGGCGGCAGGACCATGGAGACAGCGGCTGCTGCTCTGAGTTGCTGGCTTCTTATCATGTTGGTGACTGCAATAATGCTGCTAGCTGGGATGAAGGGTTTACTACTGCTTGTTCAGAGAAGAATTACCTGGACCATCGTGTTACAAGAAAGCATTGGCAAAGGTCAGTTTGGAAAAGTTTGGCAAGAAAAATGGTGGGGAGAAGTTGCCGTGAAGATTTTCTCTTCTAGGGAAGAACATTCATGGTTCCAAGAGACAGACATTTATCATACTGTGATTGCTCCAAACCACAGAGGAGACAAAAAAAAAATTCTACCAGGAACCATGACCATGCCTAAGAGCAACTTTGAAATCTTCAAAAGGATGATAGGACCCCACAACAATGATTCCACATGGACTGTGGTAAAGCTATTAAGCTGATTAGCACCATGGAAAGATTGGCTTTGGACTACAAACTACTCAGGACAGTTTTAAGATAGCTAACAGAGATGATCCAACCTGACAGACTACTCAAACAAGGACTTGAGACAAGCCCTGCACTTTCCTATTATGCAGAGACTGGACAAATGATACAGCTAAATCTCTCAGGACTTGACAATTAACCCAAAAAAAAATTCTTTCCCTAAAGATGTCTTTGTCCCTAGAAAACAGGAAGTAATTTTAAGAAAACGATGCCCATATTCCCAAGAGGTTGAATGGGAGGTTTTTGGCTGTTTAATGAGTTATGGATATTGTCATTGTTTATGATGGTTGGTTACAAGTTGTTAATTGTTAATGGTCAGGAAAAAAGCTGCACAAGGAGATTAGATTCAGAATTTTTGTTTAAAAAAAAGAAAAAGAAAAAAGGGAATATAGACATGAGGTAGATGATTGAATCTACTCTGAGAAAAAAGATAAAGAAATAATAGGATAAATGGGTAGATCACTGAATCTACTCTAAAAAGAAAAAGGAGAAGATATAAAAATGACAAAAGGTAGATTATTGAATCTATTACGAAGAGAAAAAAGAGAGAATATGGATATGAAAAGAAAAAAGAGAGATATGGATATGATAAGATTTAAAAGGTCAATTATTAAATCTACTTTTAAAAGGGAACTACTTGTTTTAAATAAGACAAGTAATGAATTTTTTTGTCTGAGTTTATCAAATGTTACTGGACTGGACATTGTTAATATATATAATGGAGTTTTTCCATCTGAATCTGTCAAATGTTAATGGACTAGACATCATTAATGTAATTTGTGACTGTGTATATTGTATATACTTATGGATATAGTTTTTCTTATATTAATTATAAGCTTTTTTAATTTTAGACAAAAAAGGAGGGGAAATGTGGTGGTATTGTGTTCCCCAAAATATTGTGCACCCAAATAAATTTCTCTGGGGTCAGAGAACAGGACAGCCACTAGATACAGAGGCTAGAAAATAATGGCACTCATGCCTTTAATCCTAGCATTCCAGAGGCAGAGATCCCTCTGGATCTCTGTGAGTTCAAGGCCACATTGGAAACAGCCAGGCATGGTGACTCATGCCTTTAATCCCAGAAAGTGAGGGCAGAAAGCAGAAAGGTATATAAGGCATGAAGACCAGGAACCAGAAGCTTTTAGCTGGTTAAGATTTCAGGCTTTGGAGCAACAGTTCAGCTGAGATTTATTCTGGATGAGGACTCAGAGGCTTCCAGTCTGAGGAAACAGGATCAGCTGAGGAACTGGCAAGGTGAGGTGGCTGTGGCCTGTTCTGCTTCTCTGATCTTCCAGCATTCACCCCAATATCTGGCTCCAGGTTTGATTTTATTAATAAGACCATTTAAGATTCCTGCTACACTTGAGTATGAACCAGAGTAAACCCTTTGTCCCTTAAGCTGCTCTTGGTGGGGTTTGTTATCACAGCAACAGGAAAGGAAACTAAGTCATTTAGCCAGAGGTCTGCAGGTATGGACAGTCCACTACTTTATGGTAAAGCTACAGGGAGAGAGGTATGGGAAAACTTCAGGAGATAGACGCTATACTATTTGCCTTTGAAACACAAATATATCTCAGTTCCTATATTGTTGTAAACAATATAGAAATCATCATTTAATAGGGGTCCCTTTGCACCGAAAACAAATTAAAGACAAAATCTTCCCAGCCTGTCTGTCTCTGTCTGTGTGTGTGTGTGTGTGTGTAAGAGAGAAGGAGAGGGGGAGAGAAAGAGGAGAAAGAGGTTCCTGGTGCCTGTTGGATCCCCCAGAGCTGGAGTTACAGATGGCTGTGAGCTGTCCTGGCGCTGGGAATGGAGCTTGGACCCTCTGCAAGAGCAGCAAGCACTCCTAACCACTGAGCCATCTCCTCAGCCTCTTGAATTTTATTTTAATTGCCCTAGATTTGTGGTTTGTATGTTTTGATCGTGTGAATGCTATTGCTCTAATTTATGGGAACCTAGACCCACAAACATTAGCAGGACACTTTAAAATCTTTGATTGCCCCTGGGTCACTTAAATTCTAATCTCAACTCAGGAAATCTTGAATCGAGAAGAGATTGGATAACTACCACTTTCCCATCTCCTGGTTGTCAGCTGTCTCCCACTTAGTTTGAGGCTCCACAGAACTAGGA
>CABHPH010128469.1:0-21937 GCA_902168325.1 Peromyscus nudipes
GCCAGCCTGGTCTTCAGAGCGAGATCCAGGATAGGCACTGAAACTACACAGAGAAACCCTGTCTCAAAAAACCAAAAAAAACCCCCCCCCCCACAAAAAAAAATTATGGCATGTGTCTAGGTGTGAGTCCATCGGACAAGTACATGCAGGTTCCCCAGAAGGCCAGAAGAGGGCATGAGATCCCCTAGAGCTGTAGTTACAGGTGATTGTGAGCTGTCTGATGTGAGTACCGGGACCTGGCATTGTTCTTTGGCAGCTAAACGGATCCACTCATCGCTGACTGTCGCTCCGCTTCAAGATGAATAACCTGAATTGGGTAGTGCTGATGAGGCTCACGAAGCAATGTTGGTGAGCCACACCAAAGAACACACGCATGTTATTTAGAAACTAGGCTACCAAAGGGCGTGGGCAAAGGCATCAACATAAATCACAACAGTCAGCAGGAGAAATAGAAACATGTAAGGCAGTGAGGTAGCCAGGAGACGACTGGCTGTCGCTGCAGGAAGGCAACTCCATGGGAAGGGACATGTGGAGCTGGAAGTGCCTTATTTCTTGGCTTAGTTGTGAAAGACAGGCATGCAGTGAAACTTCTTAAACGGAACATTCGGGCCTTGCCATCTGCCCTGCATGCTCAGAAATGCCACCATGTCTCTCTGTGCTGCTCTGGGGGTACGGAACTCTGCTGTGGCTTCTGTCACCCTGTGAAGCACTGTTGCAGGGACACCAGATTCCCTCAAAGCAGCAAGTGGGTCCCTGCACCCAGCCAGGCCTGACAGAGCACAAGGTTGGTGTCTGAGGAATCCCGAGATATCCAGAGCAAAAGAGACTTGGAGACAAGGACATGGGGACAGCAAGATGCTCAAATAGACGAGCAGGCCACCATGAGAGCCCAGTGTCGTGCTCTGAAAGGGTCTCTCACCAACCCTGGAGTCCCGTCCACCCTCCTGTCTCCACCTCCTCAGTGCTGATGTGCACTGGTGTGCCTGGCTCTTATGTGGGTGCTGGGAATCTGAAGCCAGGTCCTCATCTCTGTGTGGCAACCACTTTTCAGACAGGGCCATCTCCCTAGCCAAAAGCATAAGAAGCAGGTCTTACGGAGGTAACTACAGCTAGTGAGAGTTCATGTGAGCAAGGGCCCTGTTATGTCCAGAAAATAGTATTCATGGTCCTCCTTCCCCTTTCCAATTCTTGCATTCTCTCCTTCTTCCTTTTCCATGATGACCCTGAAGCCTTAGAAGGGATGATATGAATGTACCGTTTAGGATGGTTAAATCTTTTTATCATCTAACTTAAGTTGTCGGGTGATGTTTATGTATTCCTGAGTTACCGATTATTCCCTGTAAATTTAAAGTAAGCATTTGTTAGATTATATTTTTCAATTACGAGGAGTTAGGATTAAAAAAGGAACTGAAATTCTGTTCAAAAACTCTTTTCTGAGATGTTTTCCAGTCTCAGTTTAAAGAGTTAAAATGTAGGGGGCTGGAGAGACGGCTCAGCAGTTAAGAGCTCTGAATTTGATTCCCAGCACCTACATGGTAGCTCACAGCTATCTGTAACTCTAGTCTCAGGGGCTCCAATACCCTCTGCTGGCCTCTATGGGAACCAGACACCTCCATGGTCCACAGATCTACATGCAAACAAAACACCCATACACATAAATTAATTATTTTTTCTGTAATCCCTGTAACTGGATTTATAGACAGTTATGACCCACCGTGTGGGTGCTGGGAATTGAACCTGGGTCCTCTGGACGAACAGCCAGTGTTCTTTTTTTTTTTTTTTTTTTTTTGGTTTTTCGAGACAGGGTTTCTCTGTGTAGTTTTGCGCCTTTCCTGGAGCTCACTTGGTAGCCCAGGCTGGCCTCAAACTCACAGAGATCCGCCTGGCTCTGCCTCCCGAGTGCTGGGATTAAAGGCGTGCGCCACCACCGCCCGGCCAGCCAGTGTTCTTAACTGCTGAGCCATCCCTCTAGCCCCCACATAAATTAATTTAAAAATTCCCTTTATACTCTTAAAAGTTTTAAAGACTTTTTGCCTAGATGGGTCATATCCATCCGTGCTTATCATTTCAGAGATTAAAATGAAGGGATTTACAATAGTGATTTATTAATTTACTATGAAACAGTCCTGAGGGGTTGGGGATGTAGCTGAATGATCAAAGACTTTCCTAACAAGCATAGGTTCCATGTTTGACCCTTAGCACTACAAAGCCAAATAAGAACAATTACAACAGCAATAATAAATTCTTTCCATGTTCACATACATATTTTCACTATAAATAATTGTATTTTCCAAAGCATCAAAACAGAATACCGTGGCTTCTTATTTTTACAGATCTCATTGATGCCTTGCTTTCTACTTGGCAAATGTCTGTAACATATATGTTTTATGCATGAAAGCATATATACACTACACATATCTACACACACAGAGAGAGAGAGAAAGAGAGAGAGAGAGAAAGAGAGAGAGAGAGAGAGAGAGAGAGAGAGAGAGAGAGAGAGAGAGAGAAGAGAGAGAGAAGATTGATGGATTATCAGGGAGCCCCCAAAAGACTCTTGGCCCCCTCAAGGGTTCATAGACTTTGGGAACTGTTAATATGAATTTGCATGAGAACACACTCCAGCTGGACTTTTTAAGTCTTTGGAGGAATGGATAATTTTGGGAAAGTTGGAGAATAATCAACTGAGAAACAGCTCATTTATCAAGAGAGACATCTGTGAGCTGGGCGTGGTGGTGCACGCCTTTGATCCCAGCACCGGGAGGCAGAGGCAGAGGCAGGCGGATCTCTGGGAGTTGGAGGCCAGCCTGGTCTACAGAGTGAGTTCCAGGACAGCCAGGGCTACACAAAACAAAAAAACAAAAACAAAAAGAATGTGAGAGAGAGAGAGAGACACATCTGTGCTTTCTTAAAAGGAAGATGGGAGTCCGTTCAGGAGACCCCAGACTTTGGAGGGAATGGTAGAGTTGGACAAGCCTGGAGCCTGGCACTCAGTGATGCTGTCCTGGGGAAGGGGAGCCTGGCATCAGGTAATGCGGTCCTGCTTTAGCAGCTGTGGAAAACAAGCATGGTTCACCGAGCTTCCTCCTCACAAGATTCCTTTGCTTTCCCCCCATCTTTGTATCACTGTCCCGTGGGCCACACCTTGGGTCTCCTGGTAATGTGATGAGTTGGTCTGTGGCTCACACCCAGGAAGGAGCCTCCTGCTGCAAAGCCCTTGGCCTCTTCGAACACTCTCTTCCCCAGAGCAGCCGTGTGTTCACAGTGATGGGAGTGTTGTTAGCGCTGGGCTCAAGTGGAGTGGGGTATTTACGATGCCCTCTGCCTCCCCCAACCCCATAGATGCTGATTCAGGGCGACATTAGGGAAGAAGCAGCCAGGAGGCAGATGTGTTGCCTTTCCCTGGATGCTGAGCAAGCCCTGCTTCTGTAATGACTTTTCACAGTTCCATGCAGATAGATGCCTCTTCTGACTTTGAAAAAGGAGCCGAAGTCAAACACAGGTGCATAGCAAGGATGCTTTAGGAATCTGACCAGTCACTTCAGCTGGCTTCCAACCATCCCTTAGAGGACACAGAGTAGGCAAGTATCACTTCCCATTGCAAGGGTGTAGCTATTCTTCTCATGTTTTCATTCAAGATTTTATGTGTCCCTACAAAACACAAAAACGTCTTATTGGACTGTGAATGTCTTTCCATAAACCCTTGATGGTTCAATAATTATTTTAAAGGCAATACATATGTACTTACAATGAGAAGAAGCTGGTAGAGACTGTAGACTCCCGTTTATTATCTTTTAATGAGCATCGATACACCCAATTACCTCTAAAGGACACACTTTAGTGGTTTCGATCATTTAGATTAAGTTAAATAGGAAAATGCCGGGGTATGGCGATTTTCATGTCCACAGTGCTGAACTCGCACAGGCTTTTGGCCCCGCTTGTTAGGTTTGATGCCAGTGACATACAGCCTATACATGGGAGCGAGGGGTAGGGGAATGATGAAGAGCTCCGAAGACTTGTCCCAAAACTGATAGAAAAACTGTCGAGTAGGCAGAGACCCTAAACATACATCTCAAGCAGAGAACTGGGCCTCTACCTACAGGACCTGGGGACAGCAATGGTCAGTGTTTAGCAATCACCTCTTTATGAGAATAAGCCCTGGTTTGCAGCGCTGCCTATTCCTGTGGTGTAAACACTCCCCCGGGGCTGATTTTCATCTCCCACGGTCACGTGGCTGCACTTGGAGTTGGGAAGTGATACCCTTGATGGTCCCTTGCCTCCCAGGACTCACCCTGGTGCACCCTGCATGTGATTCTCTCTCTTTCCCCTTTAGTTTTGAGTCAGATGTCCACATGCCTCTCTCTCTGGGGACACTGGAAGTTTGGAGGAGGCAAAGAGTGTCCCAAAGTCCTTGCATCGTTTATAGTCAGTGTCAGGCTCAGCCCACACCAAAGTCCCCATAAATGGTCAACCGACCCCATCGTGACTGCATTTGCTGTTGTTATTGTTAATATTCATCGGGCTAAATTTTACTTCTCGTGAGAGACTCACCAGTGTAGACTCGTTTGGCGATGACAAACAGAAGGATGAATTGGAGAGGATTAATGTACATGTTGAAAGGATAAAAGGGGCTGGAGAGATGGCTCAGAGGTTAAGAGCACTGACTGCTCTTCCAGAGGTCCTGAGTTCAATTCCCAGCAACCACATGGTGACTCACAACCATCTGTAATGAGATCTGGTGCCCTCTTCTGGCCTGCAGTCATACATGCTGTATACATAATAAATAAATAAATCTTAAAAAAAAAAAAAAAAAGAAAGGATAAAAGGGTTGATGCCTCACCTGTGCTCATTCAGGGTTGGGGGGTTGGGAACCAGCAAAGGCAGCTTAATTTTCTTTCTTTCTTTCTTTCTTTTTTTTTTTTCAAGACAGGGTTTCTCCATGTAGCTTTACGCCTCTCCTGGATCTCACTCTGTAGCTCAGGCTGGCCTCGAACTCACAGAGATCCACCTGGCTCTGCCTCCCGAGTGCTGGGATTAAAGGCGTGCGCCACCACCGCCACCCGGCTGAATTTTCATTGCATCTTTTCCTCTTTCTGACTCTACAGAGCATGTCTTCCTGTCTCTTTCCACACATTCCTTTCCTTTGCTGATTAATTATGCACATATGCAAATATTTGCACAGGACACTCAGTTGTTAGACCCCTAAAATTCTTTCTCCTTCTTCCTCTTACTCTTCTGTTTTGAGGCAAGGTCTCTCTATGCAGCCCTGGATATCCTGAAAGCATGTAGCCCAGGCTGGCCTCAGACTCACAGAGATCTACCTGCTTCTGCCCAAGGAGGCTGCAGAAGGGCCCTGGGTCCCCTGGAACCGGAGTTACAGACATTTGTGAGCTTCCCTGTGATGCTGGGAACCAAACCGTGATCCTCTGAAAGAGCAGCAAGTGCCCTTAACTACTGAGCCATCTCTTCCTCCATTCCCACCGAGTCCTAAAATTCTTCATCTGACCTGCATTTATCAATGCCATCTTCCTGAATAACCATCTTTCTGGCGAATGTTTGCCTTATCATTGAGTTAGAGGAATTTAAGCATCTCAAGTCAAATCACATGATCCTCCTGGACTCTGAATCCCTGGAGACTAGACAGAGGATGAGATTGAGGACATTTCTCTCTGGTCACTCCCAGCCTCAGAAGGTTCTCTGAAGGCCGCTTGGGAGGTGCTCCCAGAGTCTCCAAATCACAGACAATGAATCAGAAGCCTAGAGGCTGGCTTTATTGTGCCATCTCAAGCACAGAATTATAAACACCAGGGTATTTCCTTATAGTCATTCAAAACACTTCCATGCCTTAAACTTTAAATATGTGAAATGGTACTTCCAAAGCAGGAGTCTAGGGGCTGGAGAGATGGCTCAGTGGTTAGAGCACTGGCCGCTCCTGCAGAGGACCAGGATTCCATTCCCAGCACCCACACGGCAGCTCACAACCATCTGTAAACTCTAGTTCTAGGGGATTCCATCCCTTCTTCTGACCTCTGTGGACAGTACATGCAGTGGTGCAGTGGGGTACAGACACACATGCAACCAAAATACTCACATACATAAAATAAATAATAATAATAATAATAATAATAATAATAATAATAATAATAATAATAAAGCAGGAGTCCAGGAGAGTTGGCTGCTCTGTACATGGGCGGGCTCACATAATCAGAGAGGTCGAGAACCTTCCAGAAGTTATTACATGGGAACTGAAGTGCAGGATTGTTTTCCTTTGGACTTTAGACCAGTGATTTCATGGCCGATGTAGGCTGGTATAGTTTTACCCTACCGATCCAAATAGGTCAAACATCATTCACATTAACATGTTTATTTTCTTGCGTGATTACCTCTTTTATTTCCTCCAACAACCCTATCAAACCAGCAGTATTGTCCTCTTTATGCAGGTGATAAAAGACAAGGTCCAACTAGGTTAAAGATGGTTTCCGTGATAGCCAACATGGAGCGTACAGTTGCTATTCGCATCCCACGGTGCTGCCCAACGCCAGAGCCAACGCCGTCAGTCATTGCCGTCAGCATAATGCTATGATTGCCATCTAGAGGGTGGGGACGGGGCAGAGGGGAGAAGACAGTGCAGAATGGGACAGGACACGACGCGACCCTTGGAGGGCACATGCCCCTCTTTTTCCTAGACATCTTTAATTTGGAGTTGACAAGAGGCGCGTAAGAAAGCGTGTCTACTTCCTTGAAAATTTGACAGTCGTGGATGAGAGGCAATGTACAGAGGGGCCAATACGGAAGCAATGAACCAAAATTTATCTTGTTTATGCATAATAATTCATTCACTCTTTATTTTGAGGAATAAATGCTTGCCATTAAAATGTTTATTAGCTGTTAAATTCCCATGCATGCTGTATGCAGAGGCCAATAATGAGGGAAATTATATGTCTTTGAAAATACTGGAGCTTTATGAGAAATGTGATTCAAATCATATTTAACTAAACCTATTACTATTATTATTATTGAGACAGGGTAGCACTAGGTAGTCCTGGCTGCCTTAGAACTCACTATATAGATCAGGCTGACCCTGAACTCACAGAGATCTGCCTCCCTGTTAGAAGTGTGTACCATCATGCCCAGTATTTAGTTTTGATATTTTGAGAAAGGGTCTTATGGAGTAGCCCAGGCTGGGTTCAAACTCAGGATCCTCCTGTCTCAGCTTCCTGAGAACTGGGATTACCGGTGTATGTCACCATGCCAAGCTAAACCCGTGACAGTCCTTAGCAACACCCCAGATTTGGTGCAGGACATCTCGTCTGCATCCCTGCAATGTCTGGGTTGTGCAGAGGTTACAGGAGTTTCTGGCGTTTGTTAAATGTTTTCCCCTAGCTTGTATTAGTTTGGGCTGCTGTTTGTAAATTTATCCTGAAATGTGGATGATAGAGGTGGGACTAGGTAAACAAGAACATTATTCCAGCTGTTTTAGTCATTCGTCAGTCATTTTGGGCTGATATTCAGGGACGTTTTTTCTTTTTTCTTTTTCTTTTTGTTTTTTGTTTTTGTTTTTGTTTTTGTTTTCGAGACAGGGTTTCTCTGTGTAGCTTTGCGCCTTTTCCTGGGACTCACTTGGTAGCCCAGGCTGGCCTCGAACTCACAGAGATCCGCCTGGCTCTGCCTCCTGAGTGCTGGGATTAAAGGCGTGCGCCACCACCGCCCGGCTGTTTTTATCTTGTAGCTTTGTTGTGTGAAATGACTGTTCTCGATTCACGCCGAGTCTCACCAAAGTTCTGCTCAAGGAGGCACCGTTTTACTCAGGGCCTTTCCCAAAAGGGACTCCTGTCCTCTTCATCTATAAACCTCAGGTAGGAGTTTGGACAAAGCGTCTATTGATCAAGACTGGGAAGACACCAGCTCAGGAAGTCTTTGGTTCCAACAGCCAGGTTTTTTTGTTGTTGTTGGCTTTTTTTTTTTTTCTTCTTGTTTTGTTTTTTTGAGACAGGGTTTCTTTGTGTAGTCCTGGCTGTCCTGGATCTCACCCTGTAGACCAGGCTGGCCTCAAACTCACAGAGATCCACCTGCCTCTGCCTCCCAAGTGCTGGGATTAAAGGTGTGCGCTGCCGCCCAGCTCCAATGGACAGTTTTATAATCGCTGGTTATAGAGCTCTGTCCCCACCTCACCTGGGACCTGGAGCAAGATGGAATCAGTAGCGTGGGGAGGAAGGTTTACAGGCCTTGTTTTGCTGGGCCTCAGAGATAGGAGGGGAGCAACTGCTTTGTCAGGATTCCCATAAATCATGGAGATGGAGGACTACGGGGGAGCAGACCCAGATGGGGTGGTTCCAAGAGCTGTCGGGAGATGTGGACAAAATACAAAACTAGGAGATGTAGGTAGTGCTGATACTCAGCCATTCCCAAAGGCAGCCGACTTGACAGTTGGGTTGACTAGACATGGAAGCAGATGTAAAGGTTGTTGAAGAAGCCCAGCAAGCAATGATCCCTCCTTCAGAAAGAAATATGTACCTTCAGCAGGCTGAGGCAGGAGGATCACAAATTCTAGGCTAACTTGGGCTATAAAGTGAGATACTGTTAATTAAAAAAAATTGGTTTGCATGTATATAAATGAGACTGCTAAAGGCACTCCGAAGACAGACAGCAGTTTGTGGTCTGTTTCACAGGACCCTCAGTCTCGCTCCTCCCATCCCTCTTGAAAGCCAGCTTGTTGGATCTGAAGGTGGCTATTTCTGCTGGAATACATACAGGAGGGTTTCGATCTGTCTGTTTTTGGGGGTTCTTAGGTCAAGAACCCCTTGGTTTGCTGTTGTTCATCCCATCATTAAATATCCTGTGAGTAGACTCAAACATCTAAATGGATTGTCCGGTTGTGTCTTACAAAGGGCAGGTGTTTGTGTTCGGCAGCCCAGGATGGCTCTTAAACAATCGTTTTAAAAAGAGCTTGTTCTCCACGGGAGACCACAGGTACAAGTTCTAAGAAAAGAATCCCAGAAGCTGATGGGAATAGCACACATTAGGAGCCAGAAGCTGGGGCAGGTCTAGAATGTTCCCCAGCAGAAGGACCCCAGTTCCCACCAACAAAAAGAAAAAAAAAGCAGAAGTGGGAGTTGAGGCAATGTGTTATCCCTTGTTGTGTATTCAAAATGTGGATCCTCTTTTGGAAGACATGAAGATCGGATTTAATTAAGAAGATGATACCGGGGCTGAGGTGATGGCTCAGTGGTTAAGAACACTGCTCTTGCAGAGGACCTGGGTTCAGTTCCCAGCACCCACGTAGAAACGCAGTCATTTGTAACTTCAGTCCCAGAGGATCCAGCGTCCTGTTCCAGCCTCTGTGGGTACTGCACACACATGGTGCATAGACATGTGTGTAGGCAAAACACCCATAAACACGCATAAAACTAAATAAATAACTCGTAAAAAGGTGACATGGGGGGAATCAAACTTTGAAAAACCCACACTTGAGTAATAAAGAAGACGGATGCAATTATTCATGGGGGAAGGGAGAGGGAGGAGGAGGGGGAGATGGACTTTGGGCAAAAGCATAAAGTCAAAAAATGTGTAAATTACATGTGTACATCTTTGGAAATAGCTTTGAAAATGGAATTGGAGTTTTATGGCTTATAATTAAAGTTTGGGTTAGGATTCTTCAGGGCGAGAAAATAAAAGACTGTTAAAGGCCACACCTCAGTTCTGGAGAAGTAACCTGGGGCAGGTTTTTACGGCCTCCGGAGGCTTTAGTCCTGGCAGCCACTCTTCCTAATTCCCAAATTGCTGCTCGCCTTTCTCTTTATGGTGGGCTGGGCTTCCTGTACTGGCTGAAGTGTGGACCTGCCCTGGCCCATCTCAGCGGCACAGAGGCTGCACAAAGCCACAGCTCATCCACAGCTCTGGCCACATCGTGGGGACTGTGGTAAAGGCGGTGGGTAGGCTGAGCTCGGGAGCCGCAGTTTTAATTATCAAGCCAGGGAAACTGGGGTGGGAACAGAAGATTGATCAGCCTTTCTTCAGTCACAGCCGCTCTCCGTGGCATGCCAGAGCTGGAAACTGGTCGGAAAGGCTCTTCAGGAATCTTCTGTGCCAAAAACTCAATATAATCACCATTTATCAAGATATAGTCATTATAACCCAGGGGCTAGAGAAACAACTCTCAACCAACAGTGCTCGATGCCAAATCATGAGAAGCAGACTTCAGATTCCAGTCCCCACCTAACAAACTGAGCACCTTGGAAATGCCTGGAGCTCCAGCTCTAGGGACCTAATACCCTCTCAGGCTTATGCACCTGCACACGCACTCGCGCGCGCGCGCGCGCGCGCGCGCACACACACACACACACACACACGTTTGTGACTTAGAAACAGGAGCACAAAGAGATGGTGCCCATTGCATGTTAAGGTGAAGCTACTAAAATGGTACAGGCAGCTTCTGAAAAACAGTACCAAGTACCAAGCCCACCTAACTATGGAGACAGTAAGGTCACATGAACAACAGGAAGTTAAACTAAAAAAACAAAAACAGAAACAAGGATATCTGTCATTGTAAAGACGGCATCAATGACAAAGCTTGCCCCTCCGGGTTACAGGAATTCTAACTATGCTGTGGTGTGTGGTTCAGAGGCAGTTAGCAGGCCTCCGGGAAGGAACCTGACCCTGACGAGTCCTCTCAGTCAACTCTACTTCCGCCTAATGTTAGAGCATGAATAATTAATTGTGCTTAATACCAACTGCTCAGGTTGCAAATAGCTGGGCATCGGTCATCGAGAAAAATGGAAGTGTCTATCATTTGCATATGAGATGCTCATCCCTGCTTAGGAGAGGCTTGTCCCAGAGGTAGCTCAGGCTCTGGGGCTCCATTGCATCTCTGCTGTCCCGCCGTTGTCCCGGTTCAGTGTCATTAAAGCCATTCGTGAAGCATGGTGCCCTCTGGAGAGCCAGTTGGCACACCGCGGCTGAGGCTGGGGCAAGCCCAGAACCTCTGCAGATCACTCAGGACAGGCCTCCCTGCAACTCCACCGATCTCCGAGACTAAAGAGTGGGTTTCCGTGCCCGACCACTGCAGAGGTCCGGCTCTGCTGCAGGCAGGGCAGTGCTTGGAACATTAGCCGTGTGTCATTCCTGAGGAAGGCCAAGTAGCTGGCTATTAGCACAGCTCTGGGAAGTCTGGGTTGGCTTCCTCATGTGCTCAAAAGAGTCTATCTAGCTGGGCTGTGGTGGCTGATGCCTTTAATCCCAGCACTTGGAGGCAGACACAGGTGGATCTCTGTGAGTTCGAGGTCAGCCTGGTCTACAGAGTGAGTTCCAGGACAGTCAGATGTATACAGAGAAACTCCTGTCTTGAACTACATCGCCCCCCGACACACACACACACACACACACACACACACACACACACACTATGGGAGCCAGAACAGCATCAGCACCCGGAACTCACTCAGCAGCAATCCTTCCTTAGTCTTGGGGGTCAAAGGTGACACTTTTTGAGAAAGGCTGTAAAACATTAATGGTGGGTAAAGTTCTTTCTCGATCGCCCGATTCATGAACTGGGTGGTGTTTGCCCTGTAAAGGGCACTGTATTTGCAAAGGGTAATTTGGAATTGGCAGCGCGAATGCCCCCTTAGCTTCCTGCTGCACTGAGGTAAGTGTGACAGGTCAGTCACATCAGGAACCTAGGAAGCATCCTGGCGCTCTCAAGGCTGGAGTTAAACAAGCGCCACTGGGACAAATGCTGACCATTTAGTGAGAACAGCTGGATGTTTGGAGCCACGAGGACTCCCCAGAGCCTGTCTTGTTATCAGATTGCTCAGACACAAATTCTCCAACAGCAGCGTAGAGAGGGGCAGAAGGACACACCCCTGACAGCTAACCTCCGATTTCTCACTGGTCTCTCACTCCCAGACGTCTGAGTGACCTAGGACCTTGGACACACAGTCTACACCTAGGAAGTGCTGTGTTTGTCCATTCTCTCTCTCTCTCTCTCTCTCTCTCTCTCTCTCTCTCTCTCACTCTCAGCATGGGATAAGCTCACAGTGAGCATTTACTGAGCAAACAAATGGAAGCTGCCACCTGCTCCGCACAAGTGGCCTGCTGCTCCCGTGGCACTTAACCTCCTGCTAGGGAGGCATGGGTGTTCCGTGGTGTGGGTGGAGCCAGTGAAGCCAGGATGAGGCCAGGGAAGCCAGGAGCTGGTACATAGGCACTTAAGCACTCCCTACATGAAGTCAGTGAGTTCAGAGGCCCATGTGAGGCTGGCGGGCACCTGTGTGTCTTCTGGGCAAAGATCAGGTTGCCTCAGATGTTGGGGGCTGGGTGGGTGTGGACAATGAAGATATGCCTTCAGGATATGGGAAACTGGGCTTTAGAAATTGGTCTGATTCTATTTTAGCCTTTCAAATTAACAGCCAAAGGGTAATCTGAGTCTGTTAATGCCTGAAGCATCAGTACCATACCGAGGTCTTGCTGTTTCCATGGTTTGTAGTCTTGAGACATGACCTTCACCAACACAGGCTAGCAAAGGCCACTTCCTCCCAGCATCAGGCAGGATGTGGATAAGTCACCTTCATTAATGAAAGCATCTATTGGGTCCTGACAACCCTTTAGTCAGAGGGAGGAAAACTCTAAAAAAAAAAAAAAAAAAAAAAAAAACAAAAAAAACCTGTCACATTAAATTTTTTTAAAAAAGAAATTTATGTGTATGGGTGTTTGGCTACAAGTTTGTCTGTGTACCACATGAGTGCAGTGCCTGTGGAGGCCAGAAGAGGGCACCAGACCCCCTGGAACGAGAGCTGTAGTCGTCAGCCACCATGTGCGTTTTAGGAATAGTATCAGCATCTTCAGCAATAGCAGAAGAAAAAAAAGCTCTTTACTGCTGAGTCAACTCTCCAGACCCAATTGTCACTTTTTTTTTGAGGTGTCTTTTATCACAAGTATGCAAGAGGAGAATGTGCGTCCAGCTTACACAGAAGGCTGTTTGCCTATTTGGGGACTGAAGTCTGTATGTAAAAGGCACACACTACTTCACTAGTCACAGCTGAAGCAACCCAAGGAGCTTTCCATTGTTCAAGCTGTTTATGACAGCCTGGACCCGCAGCTCCCAGGACTGTGTGGAGCTGCAGCCACCCAGGCTCAGGCAGCTGCTGCTGTGCCATTCACCCTCTGACAATCTGACCCCAGGCAGGCGGGCATGCTCGCCATGGTTCACGAAACTCAGCTTGTGTCGCTCCTGTTTGTAAGGCAATGAAAGGCTTGCATGGGATGATGGCGGTTCCCGGAGCAGCCACAGGAACCCTGAAAGCATACAAATTGATATCTCTCAGAGCCCGTGGAATCCTGCTGATGAATTCCATTCATAAGGAGGGCGTGGCTGCCCAGCATTTGGCAGCATCACAAAGCAATCAGACTAATTAGTTATTGTCTTCTAATAATATAAAAATCCAAAGCCCATCATTGAAGCACAGAATAAATCTTCCTGGATCATGATTGCACAGTTTAGCTGTTTACTTTAATCAAATCGTAAAATAATGATCAAATTTGGATTTGATTATGTGCCTATAAAGATAACCAGAGAACCAAGAGAAGAAACTGTCAGTCAAAATCTTCTCAGACAATAGCCAGCATTACAACATGCCAATGACATTTTTATCAGGTAGTTAAGTTAATTACTTGTGGTAAATGTGTTAGTGGGACAAGTATAGATTGCTGTCAACATTTGCTGACCACTTTAAAACGCTGCCCGACCATATGGGAGGAATTGAGGGCGTAATAGCGTGCAATTTATTTACACCTGCTAATGTCATATAAAATCCAATAAAGAACTATGATTGAAACACATGTACCCTTTTCTTACCACAAGATGGCACTGTATTTTTTTTTTTTTTTTTTTTTAATTCTCTCCCCTCAGAAGCAACATAGGCTCACATCAGAACAGCATGAGCTGAGGGCCCTGGCATCGTCAAGACAAGACAGTTGAAGGGAGTGATTCCCACCTGCCTTCCTTGTGGAGCAAACCCACTCCTCTCCCTGTCCTCAGAGCGCCTAAGGGCCTTTGGCTCTTCCCCGTACCCTGGATTCAACACGGCCTGGATGGATGCTGCCCCTTCAGCGAGGGCTGGGCCCATTCGGTTCGCTCTCTCGTTTTCCCAGAGATTAGAGCCGTGCACACAATTCTATTTGGAGACTCATTTTTTTTTTTTTTGATGGAGAAATGGAAGAATAGACAAGATGAATAGATGGCCCAGATCCACAGCTGAGAAGTAGGGAGAGAGTGAGAAGCCAGTTCCAGGCCATCTGATCGCCATGTTGATCACGTCTTTCCTCAGAGAAGGGGTATGTATGTGAGATATAGAGAAACCATTTTAAAGTCCACTGAAAGGGCAGTTAGACCCTCGTGGCGCTACACATGCACGGATAAATGCTAGACTGCCTGCTGCCTGTTCACCTCGGTGCTGCTGGTGGGACCCCGCTCCCTGAATAACGTAAAATGACTGAAGACACGGCAGCAGCATGCACAGCTGCTCCCTGGGCACACATTCTCACAGCACCCTGGGAAAAGGTCAGGCACCCCCAGGATGATGCAGGCGCCATACTTTTGGTTTGTAAGGAGAGTGGTAATTGTAGAGATGTAAGGATAAGGTGATCAAGGAAGAGCTTTGCCTCTGAGGGGCTCGCCTTCTCTCCTAGCTAGACCGCTGGTTCCTTGAACCTGTGTCCACAAGGTCTGAAGAACCAGAGAGCAGAAAATCCGAACGGAACTTCCTGTTCCAGCTGCAGCTACGAGAAGGCATTCTTGCTGCCTTTAGATTCCTTTTCCCTCTGGGAGAGGGGGCAGGCCCATGGTCAGATGGGCCAGCAGCTGTCCCCACATCTGCTCCAAGCCCTGTTTTTAGAAGTCACACCATAGAGCCCAGCTGCTTGCTCTTTTCTGTGGTAAACAGATGTCGGTAGTGGTCCTTTTGAGATTTTTCAGGGAGTTGGAGTCATCACACAAATGAGAACCAGGGTTTCCAGGACACAGCCTGCCTGTCTCCGCCAAGGCCCAAGATATCTGGAGGAATACACAGACCCTCCTGCCTCCTTCTTCCCAAATAACCCTCCACTTTGAAGAGAGATGGTTCTAGAAGCTGAGGTTGGCCCCGAGACCAGCAAGAAAGGATTGGTCTCATGGCTCCCCTAAACATCCTTCTCCTTTCATTTTGTATTATTGGTCAGATGGGCATAGAGGCTAGGGATCCCTTGACCTTTGACCTCTGACTTTGGAATAAGATAAGGCCAGGGGTCGGAAAGTTCCAAGAGAAAGAAAACCTGCTTCAAGCTTGAAAATCTGCCTGGCAGGATCTGGAGGCCACCAGATCGTTGGCAGTCTAGTCCAGGAGTCCACACTGCCCATCCGCTACTCTAGTATCTCTTTGCTCCCCAGGGAGTCCTGCCAATGTCTGAGACACCCTCCACATCCTCTGTAGGGCTGCATGAATCAGGTTCTTCTGGGTGTTGCATCTGGGTCTAACTGCTTTTATCTGACACCCCCTCTGCCTGCCCTCACTGTTGGTTATACTGCGGCGCTCGTGCCGGCAGAGGAGAGTGCTGACAGGGAGATTCACAAGCCATGGTTACCTTTTTAGAGCTTTATTGGGAGAGAGAGGGAGAGAGAGAGAGAGAGAGAGAAACAGAGAGACCGTGCGGAGGGAAGAGAACGGAAGGAGAGAGTGCGGAAAAGAGGGACGCACAGAGGGCACGCCCGCTTTTTAGGCTGGGACGCCGTCGCAGGCTGGTGACGTAATGAAGGACAAAATCCTTACACTCACCCCACCAACAGGACCAACGGCTGCCTGGAGGAGGTCTCATAAGATCTTTGGAGGAACTCACTCCTAAGCAGCCTCCTGATAGGTGGGTGGGCTTTGCAAATTTTGAAAGATGGAGGAGGAAGGAGGCAGTAAGATAGTACAGTGGTCCCTGGCCCCAAGACCGCTGAGCATACTGAACTACGAAGATCCTTGACTCCTTTATGTAAGACGGCGTGGCATTTGCATAGAACCCACACATGCACTTTAAGTTGTCTCTAGGTGCCTTGTGGTGCCGGCTGGAATGTCTATGCTGTACAGACAGTCGCTGTACTGGACTGTGTAGGAATCACAGCAAGGAGGAATGCCTGTTTGTTTCAGTCTGGGGTTGGCTGAGTTCCTGAATGTGGAACCTGGGAATAGAGGGTCGACTGCATGGCAGTGGGAGAGGGTGAGTGTGGCTAAGGAAGGCAGCTCAGCCGAGCATCCTTGCACATCATGGCAGTGTAAGAAATGAGGCCTGGAGAAACTGGCAAAAGGTTCCGTGTGACCTTGCAAATGTACCAGGGAGGAACTGTGACTCTGTCCCAAAAATAGTGGGTCATCCCTCAAACTGCTGGAATTTGAGAAAGATCCCTGAGCAGCAGTGGAGAGGAAGGCTCAGAGATGATGGGTACAGATGCTAACTGTGGCTGAGGTCAGATGTGACCATGGGAAACCGGATCAAAATGGCATCAGGGGAAGGGAAGAAAGATGGATGGATCCTGCCTCCAGTGTAATCCAAGAAGCCAGGCAGAAATGGTGCAAGGACTCCCCCAAAGATGTCTGCTCATCTCAGCCAGGCACATTTCTGCTGGCTGTCAGGGGAAATTATCAAACACAAAACCCTTGCATGTACTGCAGATGGAGACTGCATGTTCGTGAGCCTGACCCCAGAGTAATCAGAGAGCAATTAAGCCTCACTGGCGAGACAGACTCTGGCTCCCTCTCCCTCGGACTAAAATGGATTTGAAGTGGAAGGCAGTGATTGAGCATGGGGCTTGTGGCAATACCCTGGCAGAGCTATTAGGGCTGCAGAACAGGATCTGACCAAGGGAGACGAGGGCTAATCAGAAAAGCCAGGTGGAGTCATGTGATTGGCTGATAATGATGAAGACTAAATGGAAGCATGCCTCAACACTTGTCTGCGTGATGATTCTAGATAAGCAAACATCACAGGGAACATTCAAAGAACGGGTGTGGAGAGCGTGAGGCATCTGCTGATGATATAGCCAGGGGCAAGGACAGGCCACATGTGAGAGCTTGCCCTTACTGAGTGATTAGACACAAACTTCTCCAGCCTTCCTGGAGGACTGGGGCGCAGTGGGACTGTAGCTGCCGGTGAGCTGTTGTGTGGCAGGGGACTCTCTCTTGCTTAATCCAGAGGCAAAATGGTTAGATTTTTTTTTTTTTGAGTCTCCTAACTCATGTGATTTATTTAGCACTCATCATCCAGGCACTTTTCACCTGGTCCAGCACTCAAGAACCCACAGTCAGCGTACACCTACCGTCTACAGACACACAGTATTCTGTGACTGACATGCGGATCAGAGAAATGGTGGCAGCGGGAGTCAATGGCCTCAGAACAGTTCCCCTCAGCCATGTGCTTTACCCGGGTTAGTCAAGCCTTGCTACCTGTGAGGTAGCTGATGGGGTCGCTAAAGTACAGAGGTCACACAGCCTGCTGAGCTGGCCAATGAAGCTTGAAACAGCTGTGTGAGGGAGGCTGGACCGGGTGCCCTCTACTCTTTAGATGAGCCCGTACAGGGAGGGGACAGCTGCCTGAGTCACGTGCAGGTAGTGACAAGTGGAGGCAACCCAAAGAGGAGCTTTCTACCATACTACCCGGGTCACAAAAAGAAGAAAGAACATGTCGGGCATGATGGCCCACACCTTTAATTCCAGCACTCAGGAAGCCAAGACAGGTGGATCTCTTGAGTGCAAGACTAGCCTAGTCTACATAGTGAGTTTCAGGCCAGCCAGGGTAACACATTGAGACCCTGCTCACTGCTCAAAGAAGAGGAGCGGGCAGACACTGCTGCTCATTTCAGGGCAGCTTTTTTGTATATATCGCTTTTTGTTTTTTTTTTTTTTTTTTTTTTAAAGATTTATTTATTTATTATGTATACAGTGTTCTGCCTGCATGTATGTTTGCAGGCCAGAAGAGGGCACCAGATCTCATTACAGATGGTTGTGAGCCACCATATGGTTGCTGGGAATTGAACTCTGGTTGCTGGGAATTGAACTCAGGACCTCTGGAAGAACAGCCAGTGCTCTTAACCACTGAGCCATCTCTCCAGCCCAAAGCCTTGTTTTTTATTTTTCCAGCAGTTAAAAAAAAAAAAAAGCAAAACTGGCATAAATGGGATCACACACTGAAGATTTCCTAGGGCAGATCCTATGGGAGATTGTGTGGTCTGCCCTAGGAAATTATGTACCTTACCACACAAACTCATTCTTAGCACAGTATATATCTGAGTTTCGGTTAGGAAGAAACAAAATGGTTGAATCCAGGCTGAAGAGCTGGCTCAATGGTTAGGAGCACTGGCTGCTCTCTGAGACAACAGGGATACAGTTCCCAGCACTCACGTGGTGGTGCAAACCCCTCTGTAACTCCAGTCCCAGGTATCTGCCGCCCTCTTCTGGCCTTGGTGAGCATGTACACACATGATGCACAGATACACATGCAGGCAAAGCACCCATACACATAAAATAATAAAATAATACAAAATTGTATTTATTATTGTTTTTTGTTTGTTTGTTTCTTGAAATAGGGTTTCTCCATGTAACAACTCTGGCTGTCCTGGAACTTGCTCTGTAGACCAGGCTGACCTCGAACTCACAGAGATCCACCTGCCTCTGCCTCCAGATGCTGGGATTAAAGGTGTGTGCCACCACTGCCCGACTAAATTTTTTAAATGACTGAATTCTGCGTCAGAGTCTTCCCTGGTTCCCAGAAGGCCCCTCTTCTTTCTTGCTCAGCTATTCTCTCCTTTGTGAGAGTTCAGCACCACTCTGTCTAGAGTGATTTTGTGAAGTATGAAACTTGGGCTCTATATGTTAGTTGTGCCAAATAACAAGTTCCCCTCTTACTTGGTGGTCTAAACCACCACTCATTTCTGTTTGCTTTGTTTTCCAACATACATTTAATTTTTTGTGTTTGGTTTGGTGTTTTGTTTTGGAGACAGGGTCACTCTGTGTAGCTCTGGCTGTCCTGGAACTTTCTATGTAGACGAGGTTGGCCTCAAACTCACAGAGATCTACCTGCCTCTGCCTCCTGAGTGCTGGCTGATTAAAGGCGTGCACCACCATGTCCAGCCCCACAACCAACATTTCTTATCACACAGTTTCTGTGGGTCAGGAGTCTGAACACAGCTGGTCTCTCTACTTAGGGTCTTTCCCGAGCTGCAATGAAGAAATAAGCCAGGGTTACAGTACTTGTCTGAAGGTGTGACTGGGACAAGATCCTTCAGGGCTGCTGACTGAGGGCCTGGGTCCTATCTGGCTGCTGGCCACAGGCCATTGTCAGCACTTTCCACATAGACTTCTTCAACACAGAGCTTAAAAAGCATACAAGCCAAGAAGCTCGTGGAAGGCAAGGAACTTCCCTAGAGAGACAGAAGTGTCAGCTGGTCTAGATCTGAAGGGTACAGACTGTGCTCTAATGTCTTAGTCCTGTGGTAAGCATCGCTCACAGGTTGATCATCTCATACAATCCTTACAACTGTGGGCTGCTGACATGATAATCGTTATTTATGGAAAACATAGATTTCAGGGAAATTAACTGCCTCAAGGTCAAATAGGAAACAGGCTGCAAAGTCAGGTCCCAGAACCCCAAAGCCCGCACCTCTAACCAGCATGGAAGCTGAATCACCACTGCATCTAAGCTTTCTCCTTTCCAGCTGTGTGGTTACCCCCTCAACACCAGACCTCAAAGTTTGCTGATGACAAGGTCCTTTTAGTGTGCATTCAGTATCCCAGAACTTCCTTTCCAACCGACTACATCTGCACTTCTTCCTTAGTAGCATATTGACCCTGTCAAGGGTTGGCTGAAAAAATGACGGCTATCGATCTTTGTAACCATAGACAATGTTAGAGCTGGAAGGGCCCAGCTTCTGGAAGGGAATTCTTCCTTCCTCAGTTATGGAGTGTGGTGTGGTGAGCAAGCAATCTGGTTTTCAATATGCCCTACCTGATATAATCACAGCCGTCAGATGGTTTTGAAGGTCTCCATGGAATGACCAGAGACCAGAGGATAAACTGGAACAGTTTGGGGGAAAGAATAGCCCCTAGTAACAGAATTCTCTTCATGTAGTTGAGGGCGAACTGGTCTCCCTCAATACCCCCTTTCTGACGGAATCATGGTTCAGCCTAGGAACTAGAGGGCCAAGTTCCTCCTTGGGCATAATTGAAAATGAGTAAGTACAATGTATGATGGGACGTTTATGGTCAGTTGGCGGGTAGACTGTGGCAGCACTCACAGGGGTAAGATGGGATTCTTTTGGATAGGCTGGGCTTAAGGGTCTGTGGGTCTTTGATTAGGAGCGGAGACAGATGCAACCAGAATGACCCAAATTTGATGGTGGTTGAAGCTGAGTGAGAGGTCCAAAGGGCTCTGTGTACTCTCCATTCCAGTTTGGGGCATGTTTAAAGGTTTCATGATGATGGTGATGATGATGATGATGATGGTGGTGGTGGTGGTGGTGGTGACGAAAGTGTGAATGGACAAAGAGGAATAAGTTGTTTTTAAATGATGTGGGTATGAAGGGAAGGGGTATAACCAGTAATGAACGGGGTAATCATTGGGATCGAAGAAAGATTTGTTAAAAAGATGACAGAAATAAATGAGCATGTTTGTTGGCTGAGTGTTGCAAGACATTTGATCACACTGTGTAAAGATATGTCACTATGATTGGTTTAATAAAAAGCTGAGTGGCCAATAGATAGGCAGGATTTTCGGGCACAACAGGAAGATGGGGAAAAAAAGGGAGGAGTCACGAGGAGATACCAAGGATGCAGAGCAAGCAGTACGGGCTTTACAAAGTAAAGGTAACCAAGCCACGTAAAAGAATGTAGATTAGCCAGGCGGTAGTGGCACACACCTTTAATCCCAGCACTCGGGAGGCAGAGCCAGTCGGATCTCTGTGAGTTCGAAGCCAGCCTGGTCTACAGAGCGAGATCCAGGACAGTCACCAAAACTACACAGAGTAACCCTGTCTCGAAAAAAAAAAGTAGATTAAAAGATATGGGTTAATTTAAGTTATAAGAACTAGTTAGAAACAAGCCTAAGCTGTTGGTGGAGCTTTCATAATTAATAAGAAGTCTCTGTTGTTTTTGGTGAGCTGGTGGCCCAAAGAAAAATCCTCCTACAGATGAGCATGTTTCTTATATAAACATAAGCCAGCCAGGGTGTATTGGCTATTGCTACCAAATCACTGACCGACAAACCACTCTACAACTCAATGGCATATAGTCATGTATTGCTGCAGATCCATGCTGGGCTTGGCTGGTATTGTGAAGGCAATTCAGACTCCATCTTAGGGTAGGGCCACCATCTTAGACCACCTGCTGTACTCAGTTCCAGGAAGGACCTCAGGAATGTGCCATGACAACTGGAACAGATACAGGGCAGTATGATAGTGGAGATATTCTGTCTGCGGTTTATGGCCCTTGAGGATATCTAGATAATCCTGCTGACCAGCCCAGATATCCTGTTCATTGGGTTGTGGTTTCCTGCCAAAAGTACAATCCAATATTTCAAATGTGGCTTTGAGTCTAAAGTCTAGACCAATAGTTTAAAAAAAAATCACCTTGCCCCATATCCCTTTTACCCAATCCCAAGTTGCCAATTCCTGGCTTGTGGTTTTTCCCTATAAAAACTCTACACCTGGGCTCGTGGCCGCCGCCACATTTCCTTCCTTCTGCTGTGCGGTGGCCCAGGTTGAACCTGAATAAAAAGGGCCCTTATGTGCTTGCATGGGAAACCGGCTCCTTGGTGGTTTCTGGGGGTTTTGCAAAAACGGGTACAACAGTATGGCTTAGCTTTGTTCCTCTAGTCTTTTCTTCTTGGGACAGACTGGTGTAGAAACTCCATCTTTGGGCCAATGGCAAAGGTACAGGGT
>CABHPH010128472.1:0-43556 GCA_902168325.1 Peromyscus nudipes
ACGTGAGAATTGAGAGTTTAGATGAACTCGCTGCAGACCCTCATGCTGTGAATATCTGACATTGCAAGGTCTGTCTGTGCCTGGTTCAACATGCGGGGCAGTTTTACTGAAGACATTTTCCCCCTTCCAGATGTAGACTTTTTAACCACTTCGTGCACTTTGTCTCAGGGAGGTTTAAAATGATTCCCAGAAGCGTTTTCTTGGAAATAGCTTTACTGACCCTTCGTCGTCCCTTTCTGTCGTCCACAGTTTTCCTGTGGAGCGTTTTGCATGCAAGCATTTTGCCGTTTGTATTTGCTCATTTTCTCTTTGTTCCTTAGTCGAGGCTGTTTTTGCTTCACATCTGGATTATTGCAACAGCTTCTTAGCTGGTCTCTGACTCCAGAGGTTTCACCCTCCCCCCATCCTTCCTTTATGCTAACGCCAAACTTAGTATAGGAAGTAAAAAAATAGTTGACTGCTTGCTTGCTTAGTAAATGTCAAAATGCTGTGAGTGGTGGACGAAAGGAGTCGAAAGCAGCCTAATCCCCAACCAAAGCTTTACACTGGATGTTCAGACATTGCCTGTGGAAAGGTAATATCCGTGAGACAAGATTGTGTGCTTTTGAGAGGTATAGGTCACTAGGGGCGGTGGTGGGGCTTAGTGAGGAGGTGGTACTTGAACTGGGTGGTAAAGGAAGAGTAGGATTCATATTGGGGGCAAAAAAAGATCCTATGGAACTAGTGACTAGACCAGCCCTCTGGCCGAGGGCTAAGATGGGAGAGGAGTAAGAGGAAAGATTGATTAGGCTCGGTTCCTGAAAGATCTTGAACACTAGGCCAAAGTTAAAACTATTCTAGAAGCAGGCGTATTCCAACAACGGGTGTGTGTGTGTGTGTGTGTGTGTGTGTGTGTGTGTGTGTGTGTGTCGCAGGAGGTGGAAGAAAGAGGCTAGAGGTGAGCTAGGGTGCCACGGCAGTTAGACCACTGTTCAAAGCTGAACAGTGTCCTGCCTGTTTGTGGTGTCCAGCCTTTGCTGCTCCCCCATCCCTGTTCAAGGGTCTTTCAGGTTTGGCTTTACCCTCACCTAAACCTGACTTTTTCCTGGCCTCTGCTTCTCCAAGTTTGCCCAGGTTATAACTCCCTCTAGGGCTGTTGGTCCAGCCCTCTGAGCACATTCTCCATTTCACTTCCTTCAAGCCCCTGCTGAAGATGTACTTCCTCCAAAGGGTGTTCCCTCACCGCCCTACCCCCATGCCTTTGTGGCACTGGGACTGCAGCAAGCTTCCTTGGTTGTTGAGCTTGTCCTGGCCCGGCTGGAGCAGGAGTTTTGTTTGAAAACCCAGCCTGTGAATACTTCTTTCAGACTCTTCTGCTACCTGATGCTGGAACTGGAATTTTGATAATAGGTCCTCAAATAGTTCTTGGTTTTTGTTGGTAAACAACTTTTTTTTTCTTAAAGGAGAAGCTGTTTAGTTATTAGCTTTCTCTGTCCTCTGTAACTACTGATATTTAATGCTGCAATTCCAGGTGGATGTTTTCAATTTTATTCTCACATGCAAAAAGCACAGAAAAAAATTCTGTGAAATGTTAGTATTTATTCCTGATCCCAGGGAAAGAAAAAAAAAGTGTAATTCTTAAGTCTAAGGCTGTAGGGGGAGAAAGTCAGGTCTGGGATCAGGTCTGGATTTGAGTCTCAGCACAGACACTCAATAGCTATGTGAAGCTGAGTGGTTTATCACATTCTCTGACCTGCCTTTTCTTTCGTTCTTTTCTTTGTTGGTGCTGAAGAGTTAGCCCAGGGCCTGGCACATGCTAGGCAAATGCTCTACCACTGAGTTACATCCCCAGCTCGAGCCTGCCTTTTCTTACTTGTAATGTGTAATAAAGTCTGTGTTGTAGCGTTGTTACAGGTGTGTATGTTCATTCTTGTGCATCTGTATGTGTGTGTGTGTGTGTGCGCGCACTAGCGCCAGGGTCCAGGGTTGAGGATCCTTTTCCACTGCTCTCTCCCATCTCTATTTTATTTTTTTGAGACAGGGTCTCTCATTGTATCTGGAGCTCACTATTCAGCCAGACTGATTGGCCCGCAAGCCCTAGAGTCTCCTGTCCTCGCCTGTCCAGTGCTGGGGTTATAAAGCATGAGCCTCTGCGTGGCATTTTACATGGGTGCTGAGAATTCAGACTCAGGCCCTCATGCTTGCATGGTAAGCACCTTACGAACCAAGCCCTCTCCACAGCCTCTGTGGATTTTTAATGAAGATGGCACACAAAGGAGGCGGCAGAGCTTCGGAACTGCTGAAGACATTTTATATGATTAGGTGTGGTGTTTCAGAGTGGAGGGAAGATGGGCTGCCAAGCTCTGTCTGGCCAATACACATGTCTCTGTTCTGTCTTCCAGATGAAGCAAGAATGTCAAGTATTGTGACCCTAGAGTCCCGTCATATATATTTCCACTAATTTTCATGTTACATTAGTTGAAATTCTGTTTCATGCTTTCAAACTTCTTAATTGTGTCCATTTAATGTTTTGTAGCTGACAAACTGCTGCATTTAGCTTAGTGAAGGTCACCAACTGAGCGCAGTTAAGCTTCTAATGGTTGTTTTCTGTTGATGTTGCTGGCATGGAAAGCACCCTGGAAGAATGCAGTTCAAGGTGAGCCTTTCTAATTCATTTGTTCTAAGAGGTGGAACGTGTGTAGTTTCTAGATCTCCTGAAAAGCCAGCCATGAGTAAATAAGCTGCTGCGCCTTGATTCATATCGAGGTCTTGCCCTAAGAATGCTTACTCCTTCTGCCTGAAACAGATCCTTTCAGCTTACGATTCAAATATGAGACATCTAGCCAGGAACAGTGGTGCAAAACTCTGGTACCTCAATGGGGAGGCTGAGACAGGAGGATCGCTCAACCCAGGAGTTTGAATGCAAAACATAGCAAGACTCTTATCTTTAGAAAAAAAAGCAAAGATTTTGAAACACTTTTGGGGCCTACTTTACTGACAGAATGAAAACAACTAGCATTTCACAGTCAAAAATGAAAACCGTTTGAAGTGTTGGAGCAGTTTGACATATGGCCCTCACCGCCATGTCAGACCAGCTGACTCTGTGTATGTAGGACATCTTGAATGGAATTTGTCCTGCCACTTGAAGTTGGTCATGAGGATTAGCACCAAGAAAAGCTACACATCTCACCAGGATGCCTGAATTAAAGTCCTCTTCCTTCTGAGAGGTCTATACTTTTGCTCTGAAGACTGACAAATTGTGGGTTCAGTTCCTGGGTGGGTCAGTCATTATTAGCTGAGTGACCCAGAAAAGTCTCTTGGAGGGTGTCTCCTCATCTGTACAGTGGGGATAGTTGCAACATCTGTGTCTGTTGCCAGGAAGAGCTTCCTCTGCACAGTGTGCACAGCAGGAGCTAAGAGCAGCCAGTTCTCACTGTTGCTGGTGAGGTTGAAGCGGCCATTCCTTTCCTACTTGGAAAGCTTAGAAGCAGCTTCCAATGTTTTGCATTGACTAAGACAAATCACACCCTCCCCAAATTAGTGTATCTGGGCAGACCTGGAGAGTGTTAGCGCCTCGCTCAGAAATGTAACAGTTCGGATAAAAATGTTCTCTCACATGAATTAATGCAGTAAGAACTCTAAACTTGTTTTCCTTTAAATTAGGAAGCGCCCTTCATGAATATCCATCACAGAATGCCATTTCCTCCCTGTTTTTTTTTTCCCTTGCATTGAGTTTCATCAGCATCACAATGCTTCCTGCAGCCCTGCTGCTCAACGGGCTGCTGCAAGACTGGGTTTGGAATCACAAGCATCTTGACTGAGAATAATGGTCCTTTCTAGTACCCCAAGCGCTTCCAAATTTGTCACTTTCCTGTCTCTTCTTGGAAGTCTAACTGGGCATTTTCAAAGGAAGTGTAGCATCTCGTGAAGCTGCAGTGTTTCCAGGTGAGATGGGAGTCAGCCACCTTGCAGATTTTGCCTCCTGTCTGTCCTGCACCTCCAGGGTCTTCAGTAGGACATTTTAAGTGCTGAGGGTACAGTTGTGCTGGCAGTCCAGAGGTCTTGAGTTACTTGCTTGGTTTAGGGTGCATCAACTGACCCACACTGAGAGCCTCTTTTGAGGTCCCTGCCTAAGAGCTCATCTGGGTGTGAGACAGCTCCCATCGTGTGGTCTGTGCTTTTGCTCTGGTTGTTATGGGGAGATCATTCTGAGGCTTTACCCATGATCACTGGGGAGGGGACTTTAGGTCCATGTGTGTTGTTTTGTCCAGGTGACATATAGGAATCCCTTGTTTGTAGACTCTCTGTGGCACAGGTTGTAGTGTACAAGGATGTTACCAGTGTTTGTGTTCCTTTTCCTCACATGTAATGTTAGGTAGGTGTGGTGCTGATTTTACTTTCCATCCTAGTCAGTGGAAGTGATGTTTAGGAGAGCATCAGATTTGTTGACTCTGACCTGCTATGTTAGAGGGTCTCTTTCCTGAGGAGCAAGTGCATTCTTTGGTTCTCAACTCTTCTATATTTATTTATCTATTTACTTGCTTGCTTACTTATTTATTTATGGCTCTGTAGTGCTATGTCCTCTCTAGTTTTTAAAGTGTTGGTCAATCATTAGTCTCTCCCACTCCCACACCATACTTCCACTGGACAGCCTAAGCTCAGCTTGCCCTTTCTAGACTCTCTTGTGTCCCAGAGTGGATGCCAGCCCACACCCCGAGTCCTTGTGAATCCTCTGGACTCACGTTCACTGTGGCTGACCTGGAATCCCATTTCCTTCTCTAGCCCCGAGTTCAAGTCTCTGCACATGATGTTCCTGCTGTGCTCCTTGGATCAGGACTGTGGCCACTCATACTTTGCATTTGCTAGTCAAGTAGCTGAGTTAAATCCCCAAACCCTTAATGGGTCCACTTAATATGTGTATTTTTTTTTTAAATATTGGCCACAATTTGAAAAAAAAAGTCCCAGAAACCACATAGCCTAGAAAAATGGAAAACAATAAGGAAAAGATGTGTCTCAAATGCATAAGCATGTGTACACTATTCTGTCATTTGTTACCACAAAGCTACAGTAAGAAGTTAGTTTATCAACATGTATGTATGCATAAATGTGAACTAAGTGCTAGGAAAATGTAAACAAACAAAGATGCAGTATTATCTCTGGAGTCAGAGACAGGAGGATTGCTACAAATGGTGAGTTCCAGGTGAGCAGTCTCAAGTCTTAGATCGAAGCTGCCTCCCGCTGCTCTGCCATGCTCACCAGCTCCAGTGACTGGGATGTATCAGTTAAAAGTGCCCCCCTGGGGTGGTTGTGTGGTTCTCATGTGTAATACCTGTAACATCGGACTGTGTGTCAGTTGACTGTTACTGATGAGACTTTTAGTCAGTAGCAGGTTATTAGTGGTTAAGTTTTTGGAGAATCAAAAGTTACTCGTGGATATTGTTAGCACCTTAACCCCTTTGTATGTTGTTGAAGAGAAAGCTGTAAAGCTGGGCATGATGGTGTGCACCTGTAATCCCAGTATTTGGGAGGCAGAGGTAGGAGGGTTGCCTTGAGTTTGAGGCCAGCCTGGGCTGTAGAGTAAGACCCTGTTTCAAAACATGCAAACAAAGAACAAAATGAGTCAACTGTAGATTCTTTTGAGAAATGAGTATGGAAAAAAATCGTGTGTAGATTGTTCTAGACTTGGCTAGTTTTAAGTGCATCATAGAGCTCCTTCCATAGTGAAGCATACACAGTGTATCTATCTGTTCGTTTTAATAACTGCATTGTATTTCATTATAGATTTGGAATTTTTTGTTTGTTTTGGACAGAGCTTCTCATTGTTGCCTAGGCTTCCTTCAAACTCCAGGGCCCAAGTGGCTGTTCTGCCTCAACCTCCCAAGTAGCTTGGACTTCATGTGCATACCACTGCACCCTGCTTTTTCTTAACCAGTCTTCTTTTGTGGTTGTTTCTCTTTTCTGGTTGCAGCAGGAGGAAAAAAAAGGGCACAGTAGAAGCCTTGTTACACGCATATATATGTACATACACATTTCTACAACATACATGTACACACACTTCTGCAGCATGCATGTATACACACTTCTGCAAGCACTGTATCTGTATTCTAAATTTTTTTTAGAGATTTATTTATTTATTAATATATACAGTGTTCTGCCTGAATGTATGCTTGCATACCAGAAAAGGGCATCAGATCTCATTACAGGTAGCTGTGAGCCACAATGTGGTTGCTGGGAATTGAACTCAGGACCTCTGGAAGAGCAGCCAATGCCCTTAACCTCTGAGCCATCTCTCCAGCCCCTAAATTCTTTTTTAAAATAATTTTTATGCATTCATTCACATATGGGTACACATGCATGTCACTGCACATGTGGGGACAACATGTCTAAGCACAACCTGCAGGAGTCAGTTCTTCCCTCTGCGGGTCGTCAGGTTTGGTGGCAGGGCCTTTACCTGCTGAGCTCTCTCTCTGGCCCCTAGACCCAGTTTTTAGCAGTTGCTTTAGATCAAAAGCCTTTTATGTGCGGATAAATACCACCAAGTTATCCCTCAGGATTACATTGGTCAGCACTTAAAAGCTCACTTACATCTAATGGCTTGGATTGTGGTATGCCTCAGTGGTAGAGCAGTTGCCTACCGCATGCAAGGTCCTGGGTTCAATCCCCAGTACTGTCCCCTACCAAAAGTGTCATTTTGTTCTTTTTGTGATTCAGATGTCTTTATAATCATGAATAAGTTAAAACATGTTTTTGTCTTTTCTAGATCTTTTTCTTTTTAGCTGTCAGTATCCTTTGCCAATTCTTTGGGAAACATTTTTGTGTCAGTCCAGTTTGATTAACAAAGAATTTAGAACTAACCCAATATCAAATCTGTATGCATTTCCTTTCAATCTGCCATTTACCTGTGGCCTTTTAGAGAGAAAAGTGTTTTTCATCATATATTTTTATGTAGTTCTGTACAGTTGTCTATCTGTGCCTTTGTGGCTTCTGGAATTGATGTCATGCCTGGGAGAGCTGTTAAGCCAATGTGTATGAATTCACCCAGCTCTTTTTTAGTTATTTTTTGGTAATACACAAGTCTACTATTGTAAGAATATTGATGGTATTCAGGGGAAAGCCAAACTGAACATTGCTTACTCGTTTTTAGGACAGTAGCAAGCAGGCAGCCTCTTTGAAGGCTGCAGGAGCTGGGTTCTGTATTGGCCAGGCCTTTCATTTCGTCCTGCCCTACAGTGACATCCCCTGAAGGGTGTCATTGCCTTTTGTGCCTTCTTTGTTCACACCCAAGGGAAGGAATGGGCTGGTCACTGATGTCCCTTCTTAGCTCAGTGTTTCTGTTAGTTTCTGCCCAGTCTCTTCTTCTAGAGCTCCCTCAGGTTAAAAAACATCACTGTGCGGGGAAGCCTTGGAACTGAGTTTAGGGGATCAGGTCATCTTGCATTTCACAGCAGCTCCTTGTGTGGCATCCACAGTGCAGTGGTATGCCTGGGCTTTTTCTGGTGGGACTGTGTAGAGCTTTCAGGTAGCTTTACTTACTAATCCCATTGCCGTCCGGTCTTGTATTAGGCTTCTGTTCCCCTCCTCTTTGGTCTTTGGGGTGAATGGTAGTTGATGGACTAGCCCCTATGCCTGTGGCCATGCCCACAGTGCTAGGTTGTGTGAATGGCCTCTCTCAGTGTGCCCAAATTATACCCTATTCGAGAAGCTACCCTGAACTCACCTTGTCAGTTAGAGCTCCCCAGTGTCCTCATGCGCATGGCTCAGCATTTACTCTTGTTCTTCGAGCTCCAGGCTCAGTGCTGCTTTGTCTTCTGTTGAACTTGGCCTGAACCTGTGTTGTCTTGGTGGCATCTGGTCTCTGAGATGTCCACCTTGAATCACCAAAGGGCTGTCACTCAAGCACTAGCTTTGTGGTTTCTAATTAATTAATGCTTTTGTATATAGAGAGGGCTTTTTGCTTAAACCAGGTATAATGAGCCAAAAAAAGGGGACCTGAGGGATCCAAGGACATCAAAATTGATCTTGGAAGAGGGCATGTACTTTATTAGGGGCATCATTCCCCCCCCCCCCCATGTGTTCCTGATCATAGCTCTTACCTGCACAGGTTTGGTTTTGCTGCTTTCAGAAAGGATCTGTTTGAGCCTAGGCCGGTCGCCTGTCTTCTGTGACTCTACTGGGAGCAGGCATGAACAGGTGGTTTTGATCTGGAAAGAGGATGCTTTGAGCATTTGTACTTTGAAGATCTGTTACTGAAATGCCTTCACTGTCTCAGCAATAGGAAGGTGCTTGCCACTTGTCCCTGTCACCTCCCTCCTCTTCTGCCTGTGCTGCTTCACTTCCTCTCCTGGGCCCGTGGAAACGGTGCTGGCAAAGTCAGCCTCTGGGAGTCTCGGTTTCCTTGTCTCTAAAAAGTTGGGATGCACAGGGGATCCTTGAAGTGAGGTGTGCAAGCCTTGACATTCTGCCTAGCATGAACCCAGCATTCAGTAAGTGACGATCATGCCTGGGAAGGCGGAGGGTGTGCCTGCAGGTGACATTAAAAGAGCAGGAAGATTATCACTGGTGAAGAAGCAGAGAGGATGGTGAAGACGTTAGGGAGCAGTAGCCAGTTTCAGCTAATTCCTGTGCTGGGAAGCAGTGTTTCCTGTTCTTATCCACAGCATAGCTTTCACAGACCAAAGCAAAATAGCTATTAATGGCACCATGGGAAAAAAAGGCAGCTAATATGTGCTTGTTTTTAAAGTTAAAATATTACAGGGTAAATGACTAGGGTTTTTTCCCCCCATTATAATGTGCTAGGAAGACATGATTAATCTGCTAAATTAAAGAACACTGATCCTAATGTTTTTAGTGAGTGGAATAATCAAATTCATTATTGTTTTCTGAAGCAGCTGCAAACTTAATCTAAATGAAAAATGAATATAAATCACATCTCTGCATTATCAAAAATGAATTTGATTCCCATCTCTCCCTGGGCTGGGAGAAAGCTGCATTAAGCCCGTGTCAAACTGCAAGACGGGACTCTTGTGAGTCTTTGCATTCCCTGTGGTTTGCTGTGTGTAGGAGTCGGTGCTGAGTGAGTAGTTCCTCTAAGTGTAGAGAAATAATTTAAGTCCCTGGTTAGTATGCCATTTACTGATTGCAATTAAATCTTAGTGCAGCACAAATGACAGAGGCTAATTTCCTTAATTTACAAAGAGTTCTGACAATCCAGTAAAGCGGCAACTGCAGGCAGAGGATAAAAAGAGGCAGTTCATGGGGGCTGGACAGGTGGCTTAGAGGTGAAGAGCACTGGCTGCTCTTCCAGAGGTCCTGAGTTCAATTCCCAGCACCCACATGGTGGCTCATAGCCACCTATAATCAGCTCTGGTACCCTCTTCTGGCATGCAGACAGAACACTGTATACATAATAAATAAACTTTTAAAAAAGTAGTTCAGAGACTGTCTGCCTTCAGCCTGCCATTGACAGATTGCCATTAAGTCTGAGAAACATGGCAGCCTCACTGATAGAAAAACACATGCATATATATCAGAAGAAGGAGGTACTGTATTCCTCCCTCCAGTTAAGCGAGGTGAAATAGTTTAACGCTTGATGCTGGTAGTTGTGGGGAGCAGCTCTTCCCTGTGGTTTGGGGCAAATAGGCACTTGCCATTGGTCTTTTAGGAGGTGCTTTGACATTATAGGTTGAAATGCAAGCCTCTCAGCTTGCAGAGGGTTACAAAAGAGCTGAGCTGTCTGTCATGTGTCGCCATGCTGTGTGTGATGGCTGATTAGTTCGCTTCCTGGTTTAGCATTAGTTGACTTTGGTTAAACCCATTATGCCACAGCTGTCCATGGGGCTATGAAATTGGAAAAAATGAGATTGATGAGTAAGTGCGTCTACAGGAAGAACTTAAGGTATATTAAATATGTTTCTTTCTTTAAAGAATTTATGTATGTATGCCTGTCTGTCTGTCTGTGCATCATGTGCATGCAGGCACCAAGAATGCCAGAAGGGGCCATCAGATCCTCTTGAACAGGCGTTACAGACAGCAGCTGTGAACTGCCATGTCGGTGCTGGGAGCCAAACTTGGATCCTGTGCTAGAGCAGCCAGTGCCCTTAACTGCTAAGCCAGCTTTCCAGACCTAGTTACATTTCTTAGGACCTGAGCACATGCTAGTTAATACATACTCAGCATTCTCTGAGGAACTCCCAACAGTGCTTTTCCTTTAGAAGAAGGACTGGATTGGGAAGAGTTTTGTTATTTCTGTACTATGTTCTGAAGTGCCATGTGATATGCATATATTTTCACTTGAAAGACAAACTTATTTTAAAAGTTTTTTAGAAACCTAATATAGCCAAACGGTAGTGGCGCACACCTTTAATTCCAGCACTCGGGAGGCAGAGGCTGGCAGATCTCTGTGAGTTCAAGGCCAGCCTGGTCTGCAGATCGAGTTCCAGGACATCCAGGGCTACACAGAAAAACCCTGTCTTGGGAAAATACAAACAAAACACCTACTATAAAGTTGACTGTTAAAATTCCATGAAGGGGAGAATTCGGAAGCTGCTGTTGTTAATGAACAGAGGATCATGGGTGAAGTTGATGTCCGGGCAGAGTCTCTCTGAGTTCTGTCCTGGGACCACTAGGATAAATCTGGCCATGGGGTATAGAACTTGAAATTACACCTTTTGTTCTTAGTCTGGGAATGTGTCTAGAACTGAATTACCCTGCCGATCTTCCAGCAGCTTCTTACTGAGTGTTGCTGCAGAAGGAAGTGTCACTGTGCAGCACAGGAGAGCACCCCCTTTCTCCTTTTGCAGAAAGATGGGATCCTCTGGTGTCAGCCTCGGTGTGCTGTTTTCCTGTCTCCCTGCTTACGCCAGCCACCTGGGAGAGGAGGCCTCTCCGAAGCTCCCTCAGCTTTATGCTCCATCTTAAAATGCTTGGCCACTCTCCTAGCTTTCTTGGGTTTTGAGAGGACTCCACACCTTCCTCTCACCGTTTGATTTGCTGTTGAGACATCTTGTGCTGAAACAACACTGTGAGACACAGTGACATCTGACCTTTTCTTAGGTGAGGGCCAAATGGAGAGAGATTGCATCTCTTGTTAAATTGTGTTTGTTTACTGATGAAATGATTATTTTTCTCTGTCTAAAAGGCTATTTTTATTCCTTGTTTTTAAAAAGCATGTGCTCATATTTATGGAGTTTTCATTTGTGATATTTAGCTTTTGTTGATCTGTGAATCTCATACTTCTTTGCCATGCATTTTATAAGTTTTTTTCATAATGTTTTCTGCCCCTTTTTTCTAAGAATTTTGTTTGTTTGTTTGTTTGTTTGTTTGTTTGTTTGTTTTTCCAGATAGAGTTTCTCTGTGTAACAGCTCTGGCTATTCTGGAACTCAGGCTGTAGACCAGGCTGGCCTGGAACTCACAATAGATTCTCCTGTCTCTGCCTCCCGAGCGCTGGGATTAAAGGCGTGCGCCACCACTACTGCCACCCAGCTTTTGTAAGCATTTCCAAGATAAAGTTTTACTTCTGTAGTTAGACCTCCACATTTGTACTTGGATATGTCTTCTCTCCAGGAAGGATTTAGCCATGAAGTTTATCACATTCCCCAAGCCACCTCTATTTAGTAATTGACCTTCCTTGAAATGGCCTCTGAAATGGCTGATCTCCACTGAGCTTCTGTGGCCCCGCTCTTCCCCTTGTGCCTTGTCCCTGCTGAAGCAGGACCTTGCAGCACGTCCTTCCTTCCTGATTTTCTGGCTGCATCTCTTGACGCATGTGATTCCTTCTGTGGGGACTGCTTCCCTGCAGGACTCTCACACCTCACAGATCTTGATAATCTTCATGCATCTTTTTGGTCTTATTTAAAGCAGCATTTGCTCAAGTGGCCCTCTGTGACCACGCCCTCTCTATCTATAGATGAGCTAGTCCGTGCCAGCATTCATGGTGAAAGGAGTCTAACTCCTCCTGGTTGCTTGTGGCGACACAACACACTCCCAGTTCACACTCACCAGTGAGTTAGAACCCAGTGTAGCCAAGAGTCAGTGTGGAACATTGAGAAATTTAAAGTGCCTTGTGATAATGTTTACTCTATTGGGCTAAATTAAATTTATTGGGCTAAATAGTTTTTGTTTTTTATTTCACAAGCATAACTGCTAGGTGGGCTAGGGTACTACATAGCAGTGGAGACTTAGCAGGGCTCTGGGTTCTGTTTACACTGTGCTGGGGGTGGGGGGCTTGTTTGGAGAGTTGGTAACTACTAGAAAACACTGAACACATGTGGCTTGTATTATTGGACATCAATGTTCTGGAATAGATGCATTTAAAATTTTTTTTTTTTTTCGAGAAAGGGTTTCTCTGTGTAGCCATGGCTGTTCTGGAATTTGTTCTGTAGACCAGGCTGGCCTCACATTTACAGAGATCCACCTACCTCTACCTCCCAAGTGCTGGGATTAAAGATGTGCCACCACCTACCAGCTTTAAATCATTTTTTAAAGAAACTTATCAAAAATTCCGCCGGCCTGCATTGTGTTTATGAATTCATTTAGAAGACAGCATTCATCTCTATAGTATTGTCTCACAGCCGAGATACATTTCATTTGCCCTTATAAAAACTCCTTATTAAGATAGTGGGCCAGTGAGATGGCCCAGTGGGTAGGGGCGCTTGTTACCGAGCCTGGTGACCCGAGTTCAAAACCTGGAATCCACATGGTAAAAGGAGAGAATGGACTGCCACAGTTGTCCTTTGACTCCCGCATGTGTGTTCTCTCTCTCTGTCTCTCGCACACACTCATGCACACTATGAAAAAAAGGATGCTCTTCTCTTCCTTTCGCCCCATTTTATCTCTGGCCCCAGATTCCTTAGAAGTCCTTGCTGTTGTATTCCGGTTGTCGTGCCTCATTCTGACATAAAGCCAGGGATCACTTGTGGGTTTTGTTTAAATAGTATCTGTGTTCTTTTCTCTCGGTGTCTTGTTTTTTCAAGATGCGGTTCCTCTGTGTAGTCCTGGCTGTCCTAGAACTTACTCTGTAGACCAGGCTGGCCTTGAACTCAGAGATCTGCCTATCTGCCTCTTGAGTGCTGGGGTTAAAGGTGTGCACCACCACTGCCCGGCTTCCATCTTTTCTTAAATGACTGTGTGCTCTCAGTTTCTCTTGTTGCTTTGGCTCAGGGTTCCAAACACAACAATGTTAAGAATGGTTATGGTAAAGCCAGGTGTGGTGGTGCACATCTGTAATCCCAGTATTCAAGAGACAGAGACAGATGGATGTCTATGGGTTTGAGGCTGGTCTGGTCTACATAGTGGGTTCTAGTACAGCCAGGGTTATGTAGAGAAACCTTGCCTCAAAATAAACAAACAAACAAACAAACAAATAAATAAATATTAAAAATAAATAAATAAAAGGAAAGGGGAAAAAAAGACTGGTGGTGGTGGAAAGCCTTGTCTGTCTTAGAAGCCCTGATGGGATGCCTCAACTAAAGTGTTTTCCAGAATGTGCTCCAGGGACAGGGAGCACCGATTCTTTGGAATAGTAATGTCATACCTTGAGAGGAGAGTTCCATTGTTAAATGAGTTTGCAAACTGCTGAGTTAAACAGAATGCTGTCTGCAGAACCCTTTCAGATGGGTTGTTATGCTAATGTCTTTTTAATCCCTAGGAGGTAAGGATGTTGGGGCTAGCACATGCTCTGTTGAATACATTTTGGGAAGAGACAATGATTCTTTCTGAATCATTTTGGGAAGAGACAATGATTCTGCAGTAGATACTGTTTGTTATGTTTTCAAGAGTAGTGCTCTAGTTCTTGGTTAACCGTCCGGCTGCTGTTTTCTTACTGTGAAAAGGGGTGTTTACTTCTGAGATGAACTTTTGGCGTGATGATGTGGCCAGGCGAGTTTTTCCTTTGACTTTCTGATGCCATGGGTAATCTTGTGCCCAAACCTTAGCCAGCTGTTCCTCATTCTTGGCGTTTGCAGAGGGCCTTACCATGCCTTAGAAGAAGCAGACTTCTTTCAGCTGCCTGTTGGCCTCTGGTGTCAGCTTTGTGCCAGATGCACTGAAATGCCTTCCATGTCTCCACACGCGTCTAGAACAGTGTGAACGGCCTGGAGATGGTTTGTGTCTTGGCACTTCTGTGTCTTTTTTATTTAGTTCTGCCAACTTATGTTATCCTAAAAATATGTCCATTTCATGCAGATTTCAAATTGACTTCAATCAGAAGTCTAGGATAAATAGAAGCATAACATTCCTCTTTGACTAAAATGTTTTAACTCAAATTCTGACAAGATTGAAAATTTTGATGTGATCCAGTCAAACTAACTGATTGATCCTTTCCTGCAAGAGTCTTAGATTTAGACTTGTTTTACAGTCTGATTGTTTTCTTGGTGGTTATATGCTAGTGAATTATTTTGCTTGCTTTTGTCTTTGTTTTTCTAGGCTCCTGAGTTCAGTCACTTATTTTCACTATTTATTGCTTAAGATAAAATTAAGGCACTGACTTCCCTCGTACTTTATTGTTGTAGATTGCTGATGCTTTCTCGGTTGCAACATTTTATTAGGAAAAACTTGAAAGCTGCAGAACAGCGGACAGGTTTTCGCAGTGGCTGCTTGACTGCTGTGTGCTGCTGTTAACAGTGTACTGCGTTTGCTTTGTCATTTGTCCATCCGGTTTGGGGGACAGGCAGACTTACTCTCCGGCCCTCCTGGCTCCTGATTCAGTAGTTAGTGCAGAGCCTTTCACTCTCTGCTGGTTGGCCAGGTGTGATGGTGCACTCCTGTAAGCTACGCATTCAGGAAGAGCCTGAGTATGAGGCCAGACTGGTCTTTGGGGTGAGGCCCTGTCTCAAAAAGCAAAATCTGTTGGTTGAATTTTAAAACCAAATTAGAATTCTTAGGTTTAGTCTTGTGTTTACCTTAGCGTGTGTGTGTGTGTGTGTGTGTGTGTGTGTGTTTGTGTGTGTGTGTGTGTGTTCCATACACAGTACACTTGAGGTCAGAGGACTACTTTGGGGAATGGATTCTCCTTCCATTGTATGAGTCCTGAGAAACTGAACTCAGGCTGTCTTGCTCTTACCCGTGGAACCGTCTCACCAGCCTCTTGAGTGGTTCTGAGTGAGTGGTTCAGTGCTGCAGACTCCAGGTCAGGGGTGGTGGGAGCAGAGCTGGCCCGAGCCTGCTAGTGCTGTTAGTAGCATTGGAGGCCTACACTTGCAATGTGCCCATCACTCTTGTTGTTTTTGCCTGAAATAACTTTCCTGCAAGGGACTGAATATCTCTTGTCCTACAAAGGTATGTGGGGAAAGCCCAAGTCATGATTACACTGGAAAGAAGTTTGTTCCATTCATTGTGATTGGGGTCTTGGACGCTTGAAAGATATCAATTAGAAGTATGTGAATGGAGGCTGGGGAGATGGTTCATTCAATAAAGTGTTTGTGCACAAGCATGAGAATCTGAATTCCAATCCCTAGTACCTGTGTAACAAGAGCAAGGGGGGCAGTGAGATAACTCAGCATCTGCCTTGAAGCCTGACGAGCTGGCTATGATCTCCTAGACCTTGTGAGGGAAAGAATCAACTCCCAAAAGTTGTTCTCTGGCCTCTACATGTGTACTGTGGCACCCCAGACATAAATAAAAGGAAAGGAAAAAAACAAAAAAAGCTTGGGACTGTGGTTAAGAGCACTGGCTGTTCTTCCTAAGGACTCAGGTTTGATCCCCAGCACCCACAGGGTAACTGCAGTCCCTGTCGGTCTAACACTTCATTCTGGCCTTTGAGGACATTGCATGTACGTGGTACATAGGCATGTAGTCAGGCAAAACACCTGTACACACAAATAATAATAAGAAATTTCAAACTGGGCTTGGGGACATGTGCCTGTTACCCTAGTGCTCTGGGCTGGAGACAGATGGATTCTGGGCTTGTTGACCAGCAAGACTTGCCAGTTGGTGAGCTTCCAGCTCAACGAGACTCCTCTCAAAATCTAAGATAGAGAAGGAAGATGCCAGCATTGACCTCTGGCCCCTGTGAACATGCTTACGCACGTGTTCTTGCCCACATGATGTGTACATGTACACAGACATAAACCACACACAGAGAATTGCACAAGACAGGATATGAATCGGAACATTTTTGTAGAGTCCTTCAGAGACCCTTCTCACTAGGTGAATGGTGATTTTTCTTGAAGGGCACCACTTTCCCTCAGCTGAGCCAGCCCTGCTATGCACGAATGTTTCACTTTGATCAAATTGAGTGTTGAACAAGAATGACACTGGACTAATTGATGATTCACTTATTTGGCTTTAGGTGAATTAATGGAGAAATGGAAGATAAAGACTAAGCAAGAGGAAGAATGTTCAGGCAGACCTTAGGAGTGCTAGCTGCGGAGTTGATGTGAGCTCGCATTTACGCTGCTTGATCTTGCTGAGGAGCTCTGGCGAATTACGGATGCTCTTTGTCTCTGCAGATTGCGTCTCGTGTCAGTAGAGATGGACAGCAGCAGTTTCATTCAGTTCGATGTGCCTGAGCACAGCAGCACCGTTCTGAGCCAACTAAATGAGCTCCGTCTGCAAGGGAAGCTATGTGACATCATCGTCCACATTCAGGGTCAGCCATTCCGAGCCCACAAAGCCGTCCTTGCTGCCAGCTCCCCGTATTTCCGGGACCATTCAGCATTGAGCACTATGAGTGGCTTGTCGATATCTGTGATTAAGAACCCCAGCGTGTTTGAGCAGTTGCTCTCCTTCTGTTACACTGGAAGAATGTCCTTGCAGCTGAAGGATGTTGTCAGTTTTCTGACCGCAGCCAGCTTTCTTCAGATGCAGTGTGTCATTGACAAGTGCACGCAGATCCTGGAGAGCATCCACTCAAAGATCAGTGTGGGAGATGTTGACTCTGTCACCATTGGTGCTGAAGAGAATCCCGAGAGCCGGAATGGGGTGAAAGATGGCAGCTTCTTCGCCAATCCTGTTGAGATCTCCCCTCCATATTGCCCTCAGGTACGGCAGCCTCCAGTCAGCAGCGATCTCCGGATGGAGACGACCCCCAGCAAAGCCCTTCGGAGCCGCTTACAGGAAGAGGGGCACTCAGATCGGGGGAGCAGTGGCAGTGTGTCTGAGTACGAGATTCAGATCGAAGGGGACCACGAGCAAGGGGACTTGTTGGTGAGGGAGAGCCAGATCACTGAGGTGAAAGTGAAGGTGGAGAAGTCTGACCGGCCCAGTTGTTCCGACAGCTCCTCCCTAGGGGATGACGGCTACCACACAGAGATGGTTGATGGGGAACAAGTTGTGGCTGTGAACGTGGGTGCCTATGGCTCTGTGCTCCAGCATGCATATCCCTACTCCCAGGCAGCCTCACAGCCTTCCAACATGCCAGAAGCTTTTGGAGGTCAGAGTAATTCCAGCCCATCCAGGTCCATGCTGAGCTGCTTCCGAGGCCGTGGTGCCCGGCAAAAGCGGGCTCTGTCTGGTCACCTGCACAGTGACCTGCAGGGTGTGGCGCAGGGGTCTGACAGTGAAGCCATGATGAACAATCCCAGTTACGAGAGCAGTCCCCGGGAGAGGAGTGCAAGGGGTTACTGGTACCCATACAACGAGAGGTTGATCTGTATTTACTGTGGGAAATCCTTTAACCAGAAGGGAAGCCTCGACAGGCACATGCGACTGCATATGGGAATCACCCCCTTTGTGTGCAAGTTCTGTGGGAAGAAGTACACACGCAAGGACCAGCTGGAGTACCACATCCGGGGCCACACCGATGACAAACCATTCCGCTGCGAGGTCTGTGGGAAGTGCTTTCCATTCCAGGGCACCCTCAACCAGCACCTGCGGAAAAACCACCCGGGTGTCACCGAGGTCAGGAGTCGCATGGAGTCCCCCGAAAGAACAGATGTGTACGTGGAACAGAAACTCGAAAGTGATGTGTCAGCCTCAGAAATGGCTCTGGATTCCCGAATGGAAATCCACACGGTATCGGATGCGCCTGACTAAGGTGATGGGGAACGCGCCCCTGAACAAAGCACATCAGTCAGTGCGTGCTTGTGATTTGCTTTGTTGTAGTCTTTGGTTTTCCCACCATCTGGAAATCTCTTGGTTTCTTGGTAGTTTCTCTGAAGGTTCCGGGTGTGGCACTTGTTGTGTTTACCCCCCTCCCCCCCTCCCCAAAGGAGCTCAAAGCATGAAGGGCAGCGTATCCAGGGAAAACACAGGCTGACAGTGGGCCTCTGCTGAAGGCTTCTCCCCACTCTGCCAGTGACTCAGCTCTGCAAACTGAAGGCAGGCACTCGCTCTCACTGTGGGTGCTGGCCCCAGTGCATTTTCATGGAGAGAGGTGAGGGTGCCGTCAGCTGATATAAATGGGTAACCTTTTCTAATTTAAAATTACTTTTGGGGGGTAGTTAGACAATTTATATATATATATAATAAAGTGGTTATTATATATATAGTATATATACATTCTCAAATTTGGGTTTATTCTGGTTGAGGTGAATGTAAGAGGAATATATAATTTAATACAGTGTGAACAGAGCTCTGACTCTGTTTCAGCCCCGCCTACTATGTTAGTTCCCACCCTTTGATCCCCTTACAGAAGAATGTCAGTAGATTTTCACGTATAGTAATCATTGCGTCCAAATGCAAGCAAAGCAAATCACAGTGTTCGTAGCTCTGCTTCATAGCAAACACATAAACCAAATGCCATAAAACTCCTTCGCCTGTAGTGGGAACCATTGGAACCATTTGGAACTTTTGTTCGTTGTCCAGGTACACTGGACAGCGTGCGGTGCTGACCTTCCTACACAGTAGTGTTACACTAGCCAACCCCAAAGGAGCAGTGTTTTCAAGGTCTGTACTACAAATCTACCTTCATTCCGTACTGTAGAAGCATACCGAGCAGGTAACTACATCAGATCGCTCCACCGTGAGTTAGACTCTCACTAGACAGGAATTGGTAGCACTTGCCTACACAATTCTCCAAGTAGTGTTGTGGTTTGTTGTTTTTTTTCTTTTGGGTTTTTTTCTCTCTCCTCAAACAGCCAGTTCAGGTGCACAACAACTTTTTCTATGCAGTTCCCAGGGAAACTGCAGAACTTGGAATTTGTACTTTTGTAAAGCTATACTCTACGGGAATTGCAAGCAATATATCTATCTTAGTATTGTGTGTGCTAATGAGAGCCTCCGTGGCTCCTCCATTCTCTCAGTGTTTCCTGCTTAAAAAAAAAAGTCAAAACCCTCTGAGATCCTCAGTGTGTCACCAAATCTGTGTGTATGTCTCACATTTTTGGTCACGTGGTGCTATTTTTATGTTAAGTATCTTTTAGGTCAGTATCGTCTAGAAAATGTGAAACCTACCAGTAGTAATGACTTAGTTACTTTCCTCTCAAGTTCACAGCTTGAAAAGAGACCTCAAAAGCGTGTGCTGGCAAACGGGTTACTGTCTGAGCTGTGTCTGGTCCGTGCTTTGGAAAATGTCTGTTTGCTGTTAGGTTCATATACACCAACAGGCTTCACAGATGACTCTGGTGCTGTGGACTCAGGCAGAGAGGGCAATTTGGTAGGCAGTTTATGGGTCAGGTTTGCAGCTGGCTGCGGAGACAGCAGCGCTCTAGTCTCTGGCTGAGTACCTGGGCTCCGAGACCCAGACTCAAACAAACAGAACCCAGAAACTGAGGACCAACCTCAGAGGCTAGGAGCTAAGGAATACAGAAATAGATGTTTGCTGGTTGCAATGCTTTTTTGGCTCTTAAAATGATAGGTTTGGGGGGGAGGTAGTTTTGTTTTGTTTTGTTTTGTTTTGTTGGTGGTTCTTTTTGTGGGGGGGAAATGGGGGGTTCGAGACAGGGTTTTTCTGTATAGCCCTGGCTGTCCTGGACTAGCTCTGTAGACCAGGCTGGCCTTGAACTCAGAGATTCTCCTGCCTCTGCCTTCCTAGTGCTGGGATAAAGGCATATGCTACCACCACCCACCTTTTTTTTGGGGGGGGTTGTTTTTATTTGAGAAACAGTAGTTTGATTCTAGCCCTTTCTTCATGTGTAGCAGCCCCGGGGCACACAGTGGCACCTCTTTAGCACACAGGATCTGCTCATATGTGAACTGCTCGCCTCGCCTCAGTGTTAACTCCTGTAGATGACTAATCCCGCTGCTCCCGGGAGGAGCAGCTTTTGCTAATCGGGTATACAGTATGCCTTTTCCTCGTCAAACTGCCTAAGTCGGGGTTGGTTCTCTCCCTGGAGCATTTGTTCAGCCAAGAAAGCTGACTGCCTCACGGGGAGGATGGACCCCAAGTGTTTACCTACTTAAGTGTGTTCTGAGGTTTCAGGTAAGTGTTTGTGATTTTTCATTTTCCTTACACAAATGCATTTTGTTTTGATTTTTCTTTTTGGGAATTAAATGCAAAAACTTTGTGTGTGTGTGTGTGTCGTGATACCAGTTAAGTTTGTGACAAGAAAGCCCCAAATCTAAGGACGTGAGACGTTGAGCTCAGGGAAGGAGCCTCCTTTTCACTAGGCCTGGGCCTTCTGAGATGCTCCAGAGCTTCCTGTGGTGGGGGTGCACTCGGGCAGCACGCCCACGTCCTGGCTCTGGTCACTGTCTGTCTGAATTACGTACATTAGTTCTTGTGGTGTTTGTCAACTTGTTTAGCTGGTTTGAGTTTACCAAAGAGTGACTTATCCAAAATTGTCTTTGACAAAAATCTACATTGCTTTGATTGTACAGTTCAGGTTCAAACATTGTAATGGGACTGTTAGGGGCAGAAAACCGATTTGAGTTTTTAATGATCATGATTCCACACTTCGCAAGTTGCGCTTGCTCCCATTCGTGTTGCTAACTTTACCCTCTCCACTGCTAGCAGTGTTAAGAATGAATCCTCAAGCCATAACACAGTACTGTAAAGTTCGCAGGGCTTGGAGGGAGGCGGCGCCCAGGCCAGCACAGCACTGCATAGCCTGTCTGTGCATTTGCACTAGGCGCCTGCCGGTGGGCATGGCTGCCGAGGGCTTCCCGTGCAGACAGGGCAGCAGCGGTCAGTGGTGCCTAGCATGTGCCACGAGAGCCAGCTTGGCACTCGAGCAGGCCTCTCTCCTGGAAGCTCCCTGTGTAACTCCTTAGAGCGACTCCTTGTGGACAGCAAACCTGTCCCTGTACAGTTGTAGGTTAGGCCTCTCACTATAGCAGATGCAGACGTCCACTAAGATAAACAATATGTGAAGTATGTCCTGCCTTCATACAGGCCTATGCGTAATTGAGTCTCTTCTCAGCTACCTTTCCATGTTAGACAATGTGAAGACAGCCACAGCACCCTTCCCCACGACATTGACCCCATTGCACAAACTGTGAAGACGTTTTATACTTTTGCTAACACATGTGGTTTTCAGTCCTTACGTTTCTTCTCATCAGTCTTCTGCCCTCTTGTTTCTACTAAAGCTGTAAATACATTTAGAAACCGTTTGTAAATACAGTTACAAAGATGAGTTCATTTCCCGTTCAGTGGAAAAGCCTTGGCAGTTTTTTGTTATTGGTCTTTTTCGTTTCCTTTTTTCGACACAGGGTTTCTCTGTGTAGCTTTGGAGCCTGTCCTGGAACTTGTTCTGTAGACCAGGCTGGCCTTGAACTCACAGAGATCCGCCTGCCTCTGCCTCTGCTTCCCGAGTGCTGGGATTAAAGGCATGTGCCACCACCACCTGGCTGTTGGTGGGGTTTTCTTGTTCCCTTCCTCCTTCCCTCCTTCCCTCCCTCCCTCCCCTCCCTCCCTCTCTCTGTTTTGAACAGCAGATAGGATACTGTCAGTTCACTGTTAAGCAGAATATACTGTAGGACTAAATTGGTAATTTTAAAATCTTCCCAGAGCTTAAGTGTGTGTCTCTTCTAATGACAGCAAATATAACCACCTCTTTTGTTTTACCCTTAGCCCAGACACAGGCCTGCATATTTTTTGTGTGTGATTTAATTTTTAACAACCTAAATTCTGGGGAGAATTTGCAGGAACACAGAGCAAGGGCTAGGGGAAATGGTCCATGTGAATGAGCTCTACCTTAGGTTGATGTGTTTTAGTTTAAGCTTTCCACTTGTTACTGTGATGTTTTGTTATCACTGTTGTTGTTAAATTCTGTAATGGTTTCCTGTGAAGCCTCCACTGAAAGGGACTCAAATATGCAACATCTAAACTATTTTCCAAGGGCTCATGCCCCTTGAATGGTGCTTCTAGCCTGGTCAGGGTTATTTATTAAATTTTATATATGAAAGTATTGGGGAATTATGTAAACTCTTTATACGAGACTATCTAGTTCTTACATCCTAGATTTCATATACTCAGTGCAGCTGAACTGAAAGTTCAGAGAAGTCATTCACTTTGTTCCAAATTTGTAATGGTCGTCACTCACATACGTCGTCTTCAGTAAGTGCCAGAGTCCCCACTGTCTCTGCCAGGGCTTGCCAATTCCAGGTGCCCCCTGGGTCTGGCACAGACAGGGCTATCGCTGCTCCTGACTAGCTACTGGAGTAAGCCTCGCTCACTGCTCAGCGGCAGATTGAGCACACAGACCTCTCACCGCCCTTCAGTGACAAGTATGCTGTGAACTTGGCCTGGAGACTTGGAGACCAAGTCCCAGGCTGCTGCCCTGACTAGAGCAAGAGGTAAACTCGCCTGCCTCCCCTGAGAACGACTGTTTTCTTAATGTGAAACCATCTCTTACCACTTCAGCAGTAGGGCTAACATAGTCTTCCCTTACAAATGGCTGAGCAGTTTGAATGACTTCACATGCTGTCATTATCTTGCAATATAAACTGGTAACCTCACAACGCCACACTTCATCACCACGTGAAGTAAATGAAGCTAGCTAAGCGGATGCTGTATCAACTAGTAACTTGCCATTAAGGGTTATTTTATAGCATGAATTGAAGACTATTTATTCAAATGATATTTTACTCTTGTATTCATTTCGCTTTAGGTTTGTGACATGAATATTTCAGTGCTGCTTAATTTTGTTCTGAATTCTTGTTTCTTGCTTGTAAATGGCTTTTTTATGGTATAAAGTCAATGGAAATTGCTGTTTGTAAATAAAGATGCTGCTAGAGCAACCTTGCTTGTGGTCTCTGTATTCTCCTCCCCCACCCATGGCCTACGGGAGCACCCCTGCTTCTGAGGAGTTCTGTTTCTCTAGCCACTGGTTTTCTGAAAGGCTGTAGACCAGGCTGGCCAGATGTATCCTGGGAAGTCTGAAGCAGCTGTGGTATTCTGATCCTTTCTTGTGTGGCCAAGACAAGATGTCCTCAACAGTAATGATCAATGCTTTCCCCGCCCAACTCTAGAAGCACCCTGTGGCAACCCTGGGTGCCTTGCCCGGTGCAGTGTGCAGTGGGGTAGGCCGTTCTTCTAAGGTATGCTCAGTCAGTTGACAGGGACCGTGGCTGCTCCTTTCCTTTTCTTCTATTCCTCGTCCCCTGCAGAAGCCTTTCTTCCCAGTAGCAGCCAGCCCTTCAAGGTTCGGCCCTTCACAATGGGCTTGTGGCGGCCTTTCCATCTGTACAGGACAGTCACTAGCGGGACTGTCAAGAGTTCCCACCCCTCAGCCCGGCAGCTCCAGCAGCTCCAGCAGCTCCTGATCGCACAGATCCTGAACTCCTGCCTGCCCTTGTGTTCTTAGCTCAGGCCCTGCACCACAGTAGGTGACTGGCAGATGTTAGTTGCAGGAGTTAGCAAGCCCATATCTTCTGGAGGGCTGAGCAAGGCAGAGGGGAGTGGGGGAGGGGAGGGAGGGCTGGAATACAAGCGTGGGTCAACTTGGCTTCCATGATTCTACCAGTTGACTATTACTTGTGAGTCAGGCTGCTGGAAAGTTCTCTCCCATCTGAGCAGGGCTCCTTTGCAGTTGGTATATGCTATGGAAGGCATGTTGGGGAATCAGTTACCTTGCATCAGCTTGTGCGACTAGAGGTCTGACTTTGAGTCTTACCTTTGTTTGACCATAATCTTAAGTCACTTAACTTCTTTGTGCACCCCCTTTCCATTTTAGGGTTTTATTTTACTTTTTGAAACAATGTCACACGTAGTCCAGGATAGACTCAAACTCATTACATAGCCAAGGATCACCTAAAACTTGTGATCCACTTGCTTCTAGCTCTGGATTGCTGAAATTAGGAGCATACCACCCCATCTGGTTTATGTTGTGTTGGAGGTCCAACCTGGGGTTTTCTACATGCTGGGTAAGTACTCTGACAGCTGAACCACATCTCTAGCCCCGTTTCAGGCTTTTAACCAGGGGCCCCACTTTTGACAAGTCTGGTAGAATTAAGGTGGTGGAACCCAGAACCTGGACAGTTGTGCTGTGGCAATCCAGTTACTTCTGTATGTCTGGGTCATTTTAACTAGTCGCTTTCAGACAAACCAGTCATCACACATCTGGGTCCCTGGAGCTGGCTTCAGAGAATTTTCTAAATGATTTTTTTCTTTTTCTTACCTCAACTCCTTCACTTTCTTCCCTCAGGTTTCTAAGTATTCCTGTGAACATCAAAGGTTGCCTTGACTTTGAGACATCTGGGGTCTGAGGCTAGACCCCATCACTGAAGTTCTTGAGGCCTCACTAAATCTCAGCATCCTTGCTTTGATGGATGGTGCTCTGGCTTCTCTTCCCCAGGGAGCCAGGCCTCTGTCACTGTTCAGGTGGTGAAAGGGATTCCTATCTTGCCTGTGCACATGGGAGACATGCTGAGCAGCGGTTGTGGGTCTCATCTACTTTCTTTTTTTAAAAGATTTATTTATTTTATGCATATGAGTGCTCTATCTGCATGTACAACTTTATGTCAGAAGAGGGCATCTGATCCCACTGTAGATGGTTGTGAGCTACCATGTAGGTGCTGGGAATTGAACTCAGGACCTCTGGAAGAGCAGCCAGTGCTTTTTAACTGCTGAGCCATCTCCCCAGCCCCTCATCTACTTTCTCTTTGCTCTTTTTTTTTTTTTTTTTTTTTTTTTGGTTTTTTCGAGACAGGGTTTCTCTGTGTAGCTTTGCGCCTTTCCTGGAACTCACTTGGTAGACCAGGCTGGCCTCGAACTCACAGAGATCCGCCTGCCTCTGCCTCCCGAGTGCTGGGATTAAAGGCGTGCGCCACTACCGCCCGGCCTCTTTGCTCTTTAATCACGACTTTTTGATGCCATGGTCTTCTCTAGCTTCCTTACACATTGTAGGCAAGCACTAAGCTACCCGACTCAGCCCTTCCTGCCAGCTCTGATGTGGCTAGGCTGGCGGTGGAATGGGGGACCACCAGGTTACAGCACCAACCCCCAGTTGTCTTCCCTCTTCATTCTTACCCCCCCCCCTGCCCCCAGCCTCCCGAATGGGCCTCTGCCACCAGGCTCTGTTGAAAGGCTCCACTTCCTGTTGTGGCAATATGCTCAAAAACATCTGCAGGCATGTGCACATGCGCATGCACATGCAATGTTTTAGAAACTAATGTATAAAAGATGTACAGGTGGGCACACATGTTGCAGCACATGTAAAGTGAGAAGACAACTTTTGGTGTTCTCTGTACCGTCACAGAGGTTCCAGTAATCAAACACAGGTCACGGGACTTAGGCAGCAAGCATTCTCCACTCTTTTTTCAAGACACGGTTGCTCTGTGGAGCCTGGCTGTCCTGGAACTCACTCTGTAGACCAGGCTGTCCTGGAACTCACAGAGATTCTCCTGCCTCCCGAGTGCTGGGATCAAAGGCGTGGGCCATCACGCTGGACTCACCTGACATTTGTTTCATGGTCCTGTCCCTTTGTCACCACACTGAGCCGCCTCTTTCAGACTAGGTGTTACCTGGTTCCTGTTCCCTCTGGCAAGATTTAGGTTCTCAAGGATCCTAAAGCTAGCCCCAATTTTAAAAAATAAAAAATGAAAAATAATTGGGCTGGGGCTGAGATGTCTTAAGAGTGTAAGAGGCAGCCAGGCGGTGGTGGCACACACCTTTAATCCCAGCAGAGAACAGACCAAAAGCTGTCTTCTGACTTTAACACATGTGCCCATGTGTGCATGTGTGTGTGCCCACCTGTGCATCACACAACTTTATACATGAAATAAAAAGTTTCTATAACATTTTATGTCTAGGTGGTGATGGTGCACGTCTTTAGTCCCAGCACTTAGGAGGCAGAGGCAGGCAGATCTCCGAGTTCGAGGCCAGCCTGGTCTACAGAGTGAGTGCCAGGACAGCCAGAGCTACATAATGAGACTCTGTCTATAAGCGAGTGAGCGTGCGCACACACACACACACACAAAACCACCAGAACAAATCAATGCAATAGACATTACATAATAATACACGTGCTGATTTGCCACCTATATATACCTATTTTTATTGAATACTTAATATTTAATGATAATAAACTGTAAATATAGGTAGTTAAAAATAAGGATGGGTTTGGGGCCGTATGTTAGGTTTATTTATATTTCTTTTCTTTTTTCTTTCCTTTTTGGTTTTTTGAGACACCGTTTCTCTGTGTGTGGCCCTGGCTGTCCTGGACTCTGTAGACCAGGCTGGCCTCCAACTCACAGAGATCCTCCTGTCTCCACCTCCTGAGTGCTGGGATTAAAGACATGTGCTACCACCGCCTGGCTTCTCTTGCATTTCTAACACTTGTAGCCCACCCAGAGAACAACGGTCAAATGAGAAAATGGCTCGCAACAGCTACAGCTCATGTGTTAGGTTTATTATATTTGGTTTCAAGCTAAGAAATGTTCTACCCTGTGGCCACGGGGAGGCAGTAGAACTCAGTTCACCCAATACTTAGATTCTGCTACAGAATTCGACATTTGGAAGGTTCACAGAATATTGCTTAGAGTTGACAAAGGCAGGGTCAGTCCGCTGGCTCCCCAGATCAATTGCCTTGGATAGTTGCCAACATCTTGGCCTTGGAACCTGCCAGTGGTGCACAGGGAAAGGTACTTGGAATCTGCTCCCTGGGTAAGGGCCCTGAGTTTTACGCTGTCTTTACAACAGACTAATAGCATCAGAATGCGACTTTGAAATTTAAAGGAGACCTGCGTGAAATGCTGAAATGCATCATGTTCAGCAAATAATTTGAAGCAGCTGTTCCAAGTAGTACTAACAATGAAAGCTGCCACTTAGTTAACAGGTGCCAGACAATGTCCCGAGTCACACTCCTGCTTTATTTCTTGAATCCTCAGAGCGACTGCCAGGTGATGTGTGCTTCAGCCATTAAGTTCAAAGCTTGGTGCCAGGGTGGTGGTGGACTTATTGGTGGGTTACTAGGTAGGTTCGTGGTCTCACAGGGGTTATGAGGCCCTCCCTACCTGTCCTCTTTCCCTCTGCAGTGCTTTGAGATGCTCCTGTCATCATGTGTCCCCATCACCAGAGGACAAGCCAATGGGCCACCTCATTTTGTACTTGGGACCTCCCAAACTTAGATAAATAAACTCACTCTTGTTCATCCTCACCCCCCATTCTGAAACAGGATCTCTTGAAAACCAGTAACCTGGGCTGACCTTGAACTATGGATCCTCCTCCTCCATCCCCCAAGTCCTGGGATCAGAGTTGTGCACCACCAAGTCTGGTTTAAACCTTCTCTCTATAAAGTTAATTGCCTCACTTACTTGGTTGTGGTAACACAGAGCTGATTGCTAAGGTAAGTACTACTGTTATCTCCAGTTTACCAAAAAAGAAACAGATTAATCCTGGGATTAGAGGTTACATAAATTCATCAAAGACGTGCATCTCGACGTGGTGTGAGGCTGAGCGATGACAGATGTTATTTATATGCCGAATATACATTAGCCATTGGGACCCCAGCAATCAACACAGCAGACACAATCCAGGGAAGAACTGAGGCACGTGCTCCCGTGGGGGTGGGGGTGGCAGGGAAAATGGCATTTGAGAGAAGCCTGATGGTGAACCGCAGTTAACTAGCTAAGAGGAGAGAAAAGGAGGAGCAGCGTTTCAGCAGAAGGACAGCGTGGACAAAGCCCTGAGGGTGGGAGGCCCAGCTCCTGGCATAGACAAAGAGTGGAAACTCCAAGGCTGCTGAAGCATGGGGGAGTGGCCTGAGATGAGGGTTAGTCCCACCAAAGGAGCAGAAAGACCACAGACCCACATTTTTGTTTTAGTTGAATTAAGTAAGCTTTATGTGGACAATATAGCCAGTCCACAGACTGCCTGTCTCAAAATGCAGGGATTTGGAAGAAAGCCTCGAACATAAGAGAGGTTTTTATAGCCCTAAACTGCAAGGTTAGGGGGTTTCCAAGGGAATTTTGGTTATGGAGGAACTTGGCAGAATATCTTATGAGGGTGGAGGTCATCGTATAGGGTGTGGAACATGTCAAATTCCAGAAATGGGTCAAGCAAAGTCAAACTCAAGTTTTACAGTAGTAAACAGAAATGAACTTACTGATCTTGTAACAAGATGGCTACTGATCTTAAGATAAAGTCAAGCCAGGCAATTTTGGTGCATGCCTTTATTCCCAGCACTCGGGAGGTAGAGGTAGGTGGATCTCTGAGTTTGAGGCCAGCCCGGGTTTCGGGAGGGGTTTCCAGGAAAACCAGGGGTAAAAAAGAAAACCCTTTTTTGGAAAAAAAAAAAAAAAAAAAAAAAACAAAATAAAAAAATGGAATCAAGCTGGTTCATTAGTGAGATGTAAGGAGTCATGGTCCTGAGGTTGGGCTCCGCATCCCGTGAGAGCCTTGGTTCAGACCTCCTCTCCACTGTACCAGAAGTGACTCGGGTGAAGGATTTGTCATGGCTCACCTGCAGAGGCATTGTCAGAGAGGGACGGTTTACACTCCTGCTGGTGGGAGGGGTGGAAAGAAGAGAGCTTTTGTCATTTAACTGTTTCTGGAAACATTCTCACAGGCACACCCAGAGGTGTGCTTTACCCCTCCTGTAGGCTGTTTCAGCCCAGCCAAGTTGACAAGATTAACCACCACAGTGGCCGGGCAGGCCACCTTCTGATACTTCCACCTCCTTACACTGGTTAACTTTGTCCAAGGGACAGCCAGGTTTTCTTGGGCCGAGAAGAGTCAGCCTGTTTATGGAAGGTGTCTTTGCACTCTTGATTCTGTTTTCCATCACCTGGGTTTAAAGCTGAATTTTCAGCTTCTGAGATGTCCCTTGGAGCTGTGTTTCTAGAAGGCGCTCACTCCAGCCTCATTGATTGTACAGGTCAGTGCTGTGCTGGGCACTGGGTCACAGAGGTGAAGTCTTCCTGGCCCCTTCCTCACTCACAGCCTTGTGTGGAATCTAGTAATCAGTTAAAACACCTGATGGGGTAGCGCTGCATCTTTGTCAGAACTCAGCAGACTATTAAAATAGGTAGGTGTGTTATATTTTTTATAGAGTATATCCTAATAGAGTTGATTGGTTGATTAATTCATGTTTTAGCAGAGCAAGCATAAGGGTTATTAAAAGAAAGCAAGAAAGAACTCCTGAGAGTGGGAGAGACTTCAGTGGGGGACCTTAGAGCTGATGTAAAAGGTGTGTCAGTGATAGTAACAGAAACACAATCCATTCTCCCCAGTACTAAGGGGGATCCCTCCTCCAGACTCTCCCCTCCCCGAGCCAGCCCAAGGCTAGCTGCTTTCTACGTTATGCCGTCCCTGGTTGTTCACTTCTCAGACCTCTGATGCACGCTTAACCCATTGCCTATGTTCAGTTCTCACTGCTGAAATAACCAGTGTGATCTGTCCTCTCACTGGACCCTCACTGGTCTCTGAAAGCCATGGTGGTGGAAGGATGTTGGTCATGTTCTAGTTTGAATACACTGCTGACCGACCTCTGCTAGGAAGTGGTTAGCTGGGAACCCACATGCCTCAGCATCATGAGTGGGCAAGTGTTCCTCCACCATTTTTGATGAATGTCTACTACAGCCCTGTGTAGGGAGACCACGTGGGTGGTTGTGGCCACCTCAAGGACTTGGTGCAAGAAGCACTTACAGAATGAAAATGTGAGAAGGGGTGGGCAGATGCCTCAGTCCACAAAAAGCTTGCTGTGCAAGCTTGGGGACCTGAGTTTGAACCCTGATCCCAGTGCTGGGGAGGTAGACACAGAAGGAGCCCTGCCTGGCCAGCTGGTCTAGCAGAATCAGCAAGCTTAGGGTTCAGTGAGAAACTTTGTCTCAAAAATTGAGCTGGAGAGCGACCGAGGGGGACACTTAACATTGATTTCTGGCCTCCAGATGCAGGGGTGAGCCTCACCTGCCTCACACACAGACGGCGGGGCATTTTCTTAATGACTGATGAGGAAGGGCCCAGGGGTGGTGCCATCCCTGAACTGGTGGTCCTGGGTTCTATAAGAAAGCAGGCTGAGCAAGCCATGGGGAACAAGCCAGGAAGCAGCTCCCTCCATGGCCTCTGCACCGGCTCCTGACTCCAGATTCCTGCCGTGTTTGAGTTCCTGTCCTGACTTTCTTCAGTGATGAACAGCCAATGTGGAAGTGTAAGGCAAATAAACCCTTTCCTTCCCAACTTGCTTTTGATCATGGTGCTTCACTGTAGCAATAGTAACCTTAGCTAAGATAGCTACCAAAAGCAATTTGCTTTAACTTAATGTGGTCAGCCATACACATTTTTTTGGTCTATCTTTCTCATCTCTCTTGTCTCTCACAGTCTCATCCACAGAGATCTTTTTTCTGTCCAGGCTGCCCTTGAACTTGCTGTGTAGCCTAGTATGGCCTTGAATTGCTGACTGCCGATCTTCCGTCTCTGCCTCCTGGGGGCTAGGATTACATGCTGCACCACACCCAATTTATGGGATTTATTCAGTGCTGGGGACTGAAACTTAGGACCTTGTGTATACTAGATAAGCATTCTGTCAGCTGAACTATATCCCCAGCCCATCATTCACAGAGATCCTGATTGTCTTGAAACCTCACACTGGCCCATCAGGTTGGTACCAGTTCAGATTCAGTTTATTACTTTAGCAAAAAGAAGAGCAGCCAAAGATACTGCTAACAACCCCATGGCTGCTATCTCAGATATCAAAAAGAGCCACACCCAAGTGGAAGAGGTGATTGGCCACTGTGGGGACACATTGTTAAGGAGCTGAATCTAGACCATAGTTATGCTGTTTGTGGAGCAGATTCTATAGTTTTGTTCTGAGAGGCTGCACTAGGAAGACTCATACCATCTCAGAACCTGGGAGGTGATAAAGAAACTGCCTCATGAAGCTCCCAGGAGAGGGGAGAGTGCCAGATGGTCTCTCTCAGGGCAGGGCCACAAACTCCCATCTTCCTGCACTCCAGAAGGATTATAGGGCATTCTTCCAAGTCTCAGATAGCTGTCGCTCAAAATGTACTGCACAGTCTGTGTGAATATATGCAAGCTGCCAGGGCGCCATGGAGGAGCCATTCTTCAGCAGTCAGTGCTCAACAGGAAGTAGCAAATGCTGTAGATGCTGCTGCATGAACTTTTCCTGGGGAGATGTAATTGCCTCTTAACCCTAGACAGGCAACTGCAGACAGGCAAGAGTACAAGTCTACATAAGTCTAGCTTGGTGAATTGGTGAGTTTCTTGGCCTGAGTTCCAGAGCCTGAGCACTTAGAGGACTATGGGTAACCCCAGAACAGACACACATCCACAGAGTTCCACCCCAGCATAGATGATGGCTTCCCCAAAGCTGCATAGAGTCTCCCCTTTAGGTACCACCCAGTGCTCTAGACACACAAGACCCCATGCAGTGGGACTGAATGACATTCAGCTGAGAGGGAGTGTAGGAAAGGGTGCCTGGAATCTCAGGTGGGTGTCTAATGACTCCCCAAGCCAGCCCTTCCGTGAGGGAGGGTCTCTCGAGGGTAGTCGCATTGCTCTGACTAAAATGGTGATGGCTGTTGTGCTCATAGGACACATTCTGTGTCTTCCTAAGACACCTTAGACATGGGAGCTGGAGAGTGACATATAGCCCCCATAAAGATTCAGGATTCTTCCACATTAATGGAGTGACCCAGAATCTAGGAATCTAGAAGAATGTTGGGATGCCACTACCAATATGAAATAAACATGTCACCTTACACTGCTTCTCAATAAAAAGAACATAATGCTTAGCAAGCCTTTGGGGATTAAATATATATATATATATGTGGGCTGGAGAGATGGCTCAGAGGATAGGAGCATGGGCTGTTCTTCCCCAGGTCCTGAGTTCAATTCCTAGCAATCACATGGTGGCTCACAACCATCTATAATGAGATCTGGTGCCCTCTTCTGACCTGCAGGGATACATGCAGGCAGAACACTATGTGTGTGTATATGTGTATGTTTGTGTACCATGTGTGTTCAGGACCTATGAAGGGCATCAGACCCACTGCAACTAGAGTGACAGATGGTTATAAACCATTACATGGTTGCTAGGACTCAAACCCAGGTCCTCTGGAAGAGCAGCTATTGCTGTCAACCACTAAGCTATTTCTCCTGCTTCATTTTTGGGATTTTGGAGGCAAATATGTTCTATCTAAGTGATTTGCCCTAAAGCACTTACCAAGTATCCTGTTGGGCTGCTCATTTTGAGAGATCCAGGGCAAAAATGAGGTCTAGAAGGATCTACGCTAGTGCGCAAGGTGTAAGTAAACTGCAAAAACTCTGGGTTTGGTGTCCCAGGTTTCAGCACCAAAATGTTAGTAAATTGATGGCTGAAACTGCAAGAAAACAGTTCAGCCCTAGAGGGCGAGGTATCCCGGACACCTCGAGCTACTTAGGACAAGAGCTCTGCCCTGAAGGTGTCCCGGACACCTGGAGCTGTTTAGCACAGCTCCGATGGTTGGGACTGCAAAGAAACAGCCCAACCTTGGAAAGGAAGGTTTTCTGACTTCTTGGGAGAGTCAGACCTGGAACTGCTTCAGCAAGGAAGGGTATCCTGACTCTTTGGGAAAGTCAGGATATACCTGGTGTGATGGGGGATGGTCTCCCCGCAGAACACAGCAATCCTGCTCCTCTCCTAGAGAGCCACAATCTCTGGCTCAGTGTTACTAGCTCTTTCTCACTCAGTCCACTATGGGACATCTTAGCAAGGTTCTTCTGTTCAGCTCCCCCTTGCTCAGTCCACTATGGGACATCCCAGCAAGGTTCTTCTGTTTAGCTCCCCCTTGCTCAGTCCACTATGGGACGTCCCAGCAAGGTTCTTCTGTTCAGCTCCCCCTTGCTCAGTCCACTATGGGATGTCCTAGCAAGGTTCTTCTGTTCAGCTCCCCCTTGCTCAGTCCACTATGGGACGTCCCAGCAAGGCTCTTCTGTTCAGCTGTCAATGAAGGTCTTCGCCCAATACTCCTTTGAGAAAGAGGTTTATTTGGGAAGGAGTAGTCCAGGAGAGTAGCTGCTTCTACCAGGGTGGAGAGAACAGCTCACAACTGACTGGGCAAGGCGGTTTATATAGGATGTCTAGGGGGCAGAGTCAACTGTGATTGGTTAGTTTATTTTCTGCCCAGGGATTGGCCAGTTTTGTGAGCAAGGGGCAGAGATGGCCCTGACTTCAGGGCCAAACTGTTTCTTTCACTGGCCTTTCTTGGCTTTTTGACACTACCTCTAAGGCCAGGGCACATTTCTTTCACTGACTCTGATTCTAGGGGCCAAGAGTGTTATTTTGGTACTAGTCTCAGAGTCAGGGCATATTTCCTGTGTTCTGGGTTTGGGGATAAAGTGTTCATTTCTCTGGCTCAGGTCCCAAACACAGGCTGTGTTTCTTTCCCTGGTCCTGGGCCCTAGGGCCAGGATTCTGCTGTCCTGCTCTGTGATTGGTTGATTTCACAAGTCAGTTGGACAGGGGCAGAGATGGCTCTGATCTGAGCTAAACTGTGTTTCTCTCACTGGCTTTATCTGAGCCATCCTTCCCTAATTCCGGGCTCCAGGGTCAGGGTGGATTTCTCTAGTCAGCCCCTTTTCCCTACACAAGGCACTTTGCCCCATGGGTCTTTGGACCCAGCAGACTTTAGGAGTGGCTGTTGGGGGTACTCTGTGCAGACCGTGCCAAGCCCAACAGGAGACTCGACTGCAGATAGCACTGCAAGGGCAAGTCCTCTTAAGTTCCTCCTGAGAGGAGCTGCAGTGGCTAGTGGTCAAGAGCACTGGCTGCTCTTGCAGAGGACCTGGGTTCAGTGTCCAGCACCCACACAGCAGCTCATACCTGTCTGTAGCTCCATTTCCCACGCCCTCTTCGGGTCTAGACAGGCATGCACACGGCACACCGACGCATGCAGGCAAAACACTCATACATGTAAAACAATTTTTAAAATCTTTTTAAAGTTTCTTCCAGGGGCTGGAGAGATGGAGCAGTGGTTAATAGCACTAGCTGCTCTTCAGAGGAGCTAAGTTTGGTTCCCAGCACCTTCATGGTGGCCAACAATCTTCTCTAACTCTTCTTCTGTCCTCTGAGGGGAGTGCATGCACATGGTGCACCAAAATATATGCAGGCAAAGAGACCCATGCATGCAAAAAATAATTTAAAAACTTACAAGTGGCCGGGCAGTGGTGGCCCATGCCTTTAATCCCAGCACTCGGGAGGCAGAGGCAGGCGGATCTCTGTGAGTTCGAGGCCAGCCTGGTCTCCAAAGCGAGTTCCAGGAAAGGCACAAAGCTACACAGAGAAACCCTGTCTCGAAAAAAAAAAAAACCAAAAAACAACAACAAAAAAAAACCAAAAAAATAAAAAAATAAAAACCACTTACAAGTGTTAAAAATGCTTTTCCCCTGATGGATAACTTCTCATTTTCTACTGAGGCCTTGTTGACAGTGGGCATCTAATGATGGACTATGGAATCACCACGAGACTGAACCAAACATAACCTGATTGGTTGGTGTGGACAGCAGCAGTTCAGCATCAGGTGGAAATGCACAGAGGAAGAGTGCTCCTGAGACTGTCTAGAAAGTGTAAATGGCATCCATAGCTGACCCGAATACCCACAATCACCTCCTCGACCACAGTCTAAATTTCAACTCAATTTTCATCTAGTTTGGAATCTACTGGAAATGGCCTCCTAAAACATGACCAACCACCACACCTGCTCAAGGGTGTCTCTCAGAAATTGTGTCAAGAGAAGTCTTCCCAGTGGGCCACATATTTGTGTGGACTGAGAGGTGGCCAGAAGGGCAGATGTGCGTAGGTTCATGGGTGATGGCTAGTGGCTTGACTGGATGTCAGGGATTTAGAAAGAAAAGGACTAGAAGATGACCACAGTAGGGCTCTGGGAAGAGATGTGTGGATAGACTTCTCACAATGTTTCCAGAATGGGAAGATACATATATATATATATTGTCTTTCAAGACAGGGTTTCTCTGTGTAGCTTTTGTAGTCACTCACTTTGTAGTCCAGGCTGGACTCAAACTCACAGAGATCCGCCTGCCTCTGCCTCCTCCTGAGTGCTGGGATGAAAGGCGTGCGCCACCACCGCCCGGCTGTATTGATTATCTATTGTTGTGTAACAACTAGCCCCCAAGTTATTGGTTTAGAACAGTAACTATTTTGTTTTCTCTATGGTTCAGTGGATGAGAAATTTGGGTTGGGCTCAGCTGGCCAGTTCTTCTGATGGAGTCCTTCATGCAGCTGCTTAAGAAGGGCTGGCTGATGCGTGACAGCCTCCCATGCAGGTGAAGTGGGCTACTGACCTCAGGATAGAAGAGTTCCGCTAGGGAAGCATGGAGGCTGCAAGGCCTCACGAGGTCTGGATTGAGACTTCTCACAACTTTTCATTGTACTCACTAAGGGTCATCAGAGTCAAACTGCCAAGTGTCACCGTACAAGATGAAAGAGTGATGGTGAGCATTTGGAAAGTAATGGGCAATGCTAATGTCCTGTTCAAAGTCGTCACTGCAATGAGGGGCTGATAGACAAATGACATGTTAATCAGTCTTCTTCCCCAGTTATCTTTTCTGATAGAACCGTACTCAGACAGCCACAGGGGCAGGGATGGAGTCTGTGTGAGCTCTACCATATGGACTTAACCTCACAAGCTAAACTGGCGAGGGAGATTGACAAGGGCCTAACCTCTCAGTATGGTCCTAGTCTTCGAAGAGAATTTCTTGCTACCTCCTATTTCACTGATAGCATTAAATTCTTTCCATCAACAAGAAACAGCAGCTTGGGCTGGGGTGTGACTCAGTTGGCAGAGTTCTGGCTTAGCAAGCAGAACCCTGGGTTCAGTTCCCAGCACTAGATAAAACTGGAAATGGTGATGTATACCTGTAATTCCAGCACTCTGGAGGGGATCAGAAGTTTGAAGTCATCCTCATGCCACATTTGGAGTTTGAGGCTAGTCTGAGCTACATGAATGAGACCTTGTTTCAAAAGAAAATAAGGGAGGCAAAGAGGAGGAGGAGGAAGAAGAGAAACTTTCCTTCCCTGCAATGCTTGTCAGAAACACTGTCCATGTCCTTAGAGCCACTTATTCTCAAGCATTTTAAACAGACAATATTGCTCCTGCCCTTATGAATTAATTTCACAGACACCACCACCAAAGAAGAGTCCCCAGTGAAACACTCAACTGGGCATTAGACCCATGCAGATAGCATTTAATATTTTTACTGACTATTCTGCTGCCAGAAGCAGCTGTCTTGATGGAATGGCCAACTGAAGACTCAGTTATTTTTAACAATAAGGATTGATGCATCTTCACATTGCATCATGTGCGTGTGTGCGTGCGTGAGTGTGTGTGTGTGTGTACGCACGCATGTGCATGTGCGTGTGTAGATGGTGCTGGAGATGAACCCTGTCACACATGCTAAGCCAGTACTCTTACTTTATGGATTAGAGAGTGTTCTTGCCAGACCGTGACTCTGTATTGAGGTTATTATTGCAGCTCGGGTGCATTTGCCATCTCTCTCTCTCTCTCTCTCTCTCTCTCTCTCTTTCTCTCTCTCTTTCTCTCTCTCTTTCTCTCTCTCTCTCTTTCTTTTTTTTCTTTTCTCTCTTTTTCTTTTTTCTTTTTTCTTTTTTTTTTGAGACAGGGTCTTACTGTGTAGCTCTGGCTATCTAGAACACACTATATAGACTAGGCTGGCCTGGAACTCAGACATCTGACTGCTTCTGCTGGGATCAAGGCATGCACCACCATGCCCAGCTTTCTTTTACATTTTGCAGACAGAATAAAAGGATATCTGAAACAGTGACATCTAAAAATCGATGGAACTAGAAAATATATTTTCTGAGCTAACCCAGGCTCAGAGAGACAAGCATAGCACGTTCTTTCTCATGTATAGATCTTAGCTTCTAATGTATATGTATGTGTATCTATGTGGGAGTGAGTGTGTGTAGATGCCAGGAAACTAGAAAAGGGCTCGTGACAGAGGAAAAAATAGGGTAATAAAGTATAATTAATATGGGGCCAGAGAAACGGCTCAGCAGTTAAGAGCATTGTCTGCTCTTCCAGAGGACCCAGGTTCAACTCCCAGCACCCACTTGGCAGCTCACAACTGTAACTCCAGTTCCAGGGGATCAGGCACCCTCACACAGACATACATGCAGGCAAAATATGAATGCACATAAAAAATAAATTTTAAGAAAAAATGTAAGTAATATGAAAGCAAGAGGGGGACATTGGGAATAGAAGGTTGTAAATGGGTTGAGGCCAGGGAGAGGGGAGAGGGGAGATGGAGGAAGTTTCTTCCAAAAACCAAGTATGTATGAAAATACAATAAGGAGGGCTGGAGAGATGGCTCAGCAGTTAAGAGCACTGGCTGCTCTTCCAGAGGTCCTGAGTTCAATTCCCAGCACCCACATGGTGACTCACAGCCATCTCTAGTGGGATCAGATGCCCTCTTCCAGCATAAAGTTGTACATGCAGACAGAGCACTCATATACATAAGAAAAAAGAAGATACCATAAGGAAATCTACTGCTTAAAATTTTTATTTATTGTTAATTTGTATGTGTATGTTTGTATGAGAATATATGCTATTAGTTGGGTAGTAGTGGCGCACGCCTTTAATCCCAGAACTCAGGAGGCAGAGGCAGGTGGATCTCTGTGAGTTTGAGACCAGCCTGGTCTACGGAAGGAGTTCCAGAACAGCCAGGGCTACACGGAGAAACACTGTCTGTCTTGAAAAAGCAGAGAGAGCGGGAGAGCGAGGGGGCGGGGAGGGGGATGGATGAGAGTATATACTATGTGTATGTAGTGTCTGTGAAGACCAGAAGAGGGCGTCAGATCTGGTGGAGCTGGAGTTTCATCTGGTTTCTGGGAACTGAACGCCTGTCCTCTGCTGAGCCATCTCTGTCTCTTTAGTGTGGAAATCTACTGCCTCAAAAAGAAAAGGAAAAGAGGCTGGAGAGATGGCCCAGTGTTAAGAGCACTTGCTGCTTCATCGTGAGGATTGGAGTTCAGATCCCAGCATCCACATCAGGGGCTCATAAATGCCTGTAACTCCAGCGCCAAAGGCTCTGCTGACGCCTGTTCTGGTGTCCAAGGGCACCTGAGCCCACATGTGCACCTTCTCTCATTGTTTTGTAAAAATAAATCCCAATAAATAAAAAGTGATGTAAAAATTTCAATTATCATACAGATACTCGTAAATGGTCAAAGCGTTGAGAATGGCCACCCATCCATGGGTAAGAATCACCCCTCCAACACTTGAGAACATTGACGATTTAGAGCCGGGGGAGGTAGATCGCTGCCTTTGCAATGTGACATCATCATGTTTACACTCTTTGTGATTATTTGCACAAGATCTATACAAGATTGGGCTTCTCCAATCCTGTCTTGTTGGGGTAGTAGGTATGAGTCCCTCCCACCTTGGTAGGGGGAGGGACTCATGAGGGTCCCACCCCTCACTGCGACCTACAGGCAGTTAGTGGTCACTAGGGGAAGGAGAGACATTTTCTTTAATTGTGTAGCCACTGGTAGGGAGTCTCTGCCCCTGGAAATAATTCCTCACCCAGGTTCTTGTAAGCAATCCTAATGAAACCCAACTGGGTCATCAAAATCAAGACAGGAGAACAGACGCGAGACTAGGTGGGAAGAGGAAGGAGATTAGTGGGGGAGGGAGGGGAATGGGAGGGAACCGTGGCGGGGTGGGGATGTGATAAAAATACATTGTCTACGTGGATGACAATGCCATAATGAGACCCACTATTGTGTATAATTAACATGTGCCAATAAACAAGAAAGAATATTGACAAACATGATAATGGCATTCTCTAATTGAATTATAAAATTAAGAAATATAACAAATTTTGTTATTTTTCCCATGGTAACTAAAAATTCAGTTCAGTTACCATGGGAGGGACCATTGCTTAGTGTTCAATATTATTTTTCTGGGGAAAGAATATCTAGGTCAAGCCATTATGTCTCCTGATAAAGTTGCTCTTCATGATGGTTAATCAGATAAACCATCTGATTTTATTTTTAACGACTGATTTAAATTTAATAAAGTAACAAATCTAAAAATAAAATCCTTTGTTTCCTGTTCAAAATGAAATGTACAAACTGGGTCTAATAATATGTAAATGAGGTGAACAGAGACCTGGGGTTTTCTGGTTATGTCAAGGAGAGCTAAGATGATTGAGGTAATAGCTCTGGTAGCTTCAGGATGAGGGCCATGGGCACAGTCACAAAGGCATGGAGTAAAATCCAGCAGTGTCAGGAGGGAGATGGACATGAAAGAGAAACAGCTTCATTGAGGGGTCTCCAAAGAATGATGGCTGGTGACTGCTGGTGAGCTGGCAAAGCCACGTGTAAATGTTGCAGACCCCTCCTGCCTCAGGCTTACAGCCTGAAGACTGCTCCCCTGGGGAGACTGCTCCTACCAGGATTAGCTAAACCCAACTCTTCTTCAGCTGTATACCGGAAACCCTGCCTCCCTGTCCAACTGTATATAATAAACATCTGACTTCCAGGCTGCTGAGGCTTCTCCATCAGAGAGCCCAGCCCACTTGGTCCCGGCTATTCTGTGTCACGTATTTGTCCTTTCTTCATTCCCTCAATGGACCAGTTAGGTCGGTCCCTGGAATTGTTCAAGGATGTAATGTGTGTGTGTGTGAAAGAGAGTGAGAGTCTCAAACACACCACATTCATTTACCTGCTCACTATACATAAAGGGAAATTTTTGTCTCTATAGTTTTTTGCCTGAGAAAGTAGGTCAAATAAAGGCATATTCCGTAAAGTTGCACAGCTGAAGTAGTTCTTGTTCTTTGAGTTCACTTCCATAAAAGCATTTTCCTTATAAATGAAGCATACTCCCATGCTTATAGCAACTAAGGATCTGTCTGTTTAATAGTCTTGCTCCATCATTGGGGTGGTAGATGATGCTTGTATCATAGATTGCCCATTTACTACCTAGTAATTGCTGCTTAAATACTTGTTTGCAGTGGAGTGCAACTTTGTCTTACTGCTAGCCTAGACTAACAGTGATGTTTCCTCAAGTCTTGGTGTAAGGGTTGGATTATAATTAAAGTAGTACCTTTAGAAACAAATCATTTCCTTTTCTGTCATTATTACTATTATTATTTTGGTATTTTCTTTTTTTTTCTTTTTCTTTTTTTTTTTTTTTGGTTTTTTGTAGCTTTGCGCCTTTCCTGGAGCTCACTTGGTAGCCCAGGCTGGCCTTGAACTCACAGAGATCCGCCTGCCTCTGCCTCCCGAGTGCTGGGATTAAAGGCGTGCGCTGTTGGAGATCCACCTAGACTGTTTGACCCAGGTATGTTTGGAATTTCCTGCTTGGAGTCTTGCAAAACAAGACGACCTTGGCCTAACCATAGAAAGGCCTCATTCAGTAACAACAGGGGTCTAGGACCAAAGCGACCTCACCCTAACCTTCCCTTAGGAGTTCCCATTCTTCTTGCAAACAGATGCTAATCAGCCAGCTGCAAGAGCCTGGGGCCAAAGAGACCTCGCCTGCCCCGACCACTCTGACTTCTGATAACCTTCCACTCTCCTTGCTTTCCCTGCCCCCCTCCCTGCCTGAAGCCTCAGCATATAAAAGCTGCAGCACTCATTTCAATAAACGGAGCCTTGACGCGACTCAGACTGACTCTTGTCAATTATTTTATGCGCCTGGCTCTCTTCCTTTCTCGCCCCCTTGGCTTTTAGGTGTTTCCCGGCTCGAGACCCACGAATAACTGGACCTGCTGGACGGGTCAAGTGGCGCCCAACATGGGGCTCGAGGCACGGAGAGACATCGGACGACTCGTGAAAGACGGTCCGGCCGGACACGGATTCTGGTAGCGGCACCCAGACAGCATCACTCGTGCGACGTGGGCACCGTGAGGTAATTGTCGTCCCATAAGCCATGGGCATGGTTTTGTCTAAAGAAATTCTCTTCATTAAGGAAATGAAGAATAGCCTTAGGGAGAGAGGAATAAGAGTTAAAAAAGAAAGATATTAATAAAGAAAAAGATATTAATAAAGTTCTCAGAAACGGGGAAAATGTCCCTGACGCCTTTTTTAGTATTCATGGTGTGATTAGAGTCATTTTAAAATGAGTTTGATCTATGTTTTATGTTGTTACATCCTTGTCTTTTGTCTTGGTGATTTGGCATCTGTGTTCTGTGCCTACTTTCGGGTTTTGTAGCCAAATCACCACCACGCGGATTATGTCTATGTGTCTGTTTCTTATCGTCTTTGTGTGTTTTTGGAGTCTGCCCTTTGCCTCTACCTCTCTGTCTCTCCATATGGGGCACCAACTAACTACCCCCTTAAGTTTGACTTTAGATAACTGGAAAGATATGCTTGCCCGGGCTCACAAAGCTTCTCTGGATGTCTAGACCGTTTCCCGCTTCCTCTCTTTACCCTCTTAAGGAAAAAGAAACCCCCCGGTCCTTCCAGAGGACCAGGGAGACTAAGCTGCCGGTACAATACTGATGCAAATTTAGATTTCTAGATTACTGAGAAAAATCACAAAAAGACTTTGATATAAAAGATTATAGATAAAAGGTCAATAAACTGTTTGTTATGGTTTCTTATACCTGCAAATACTGAATTTGAAAATTAATTCTGGTTGGTTTTCATCTTAAAAATGGCTAATGATTCTGCAAACTGCTTATATGAACAGGTATATGACTTAAAAATGTAAGCAAGCTTTAACTGTATGTATGTATGTATGTATGTATGTATGTATGTATGTATGTATGTACGTATGTATGTAAGTTGGATCCAACTGTGTGAATGTGTGCAAGTAATTACTGTTTAGTAAAACGTGCTTTAAACAGCAACCACATGGCTTCCTCCATCTTGGCTAGTGATCTCATGGACAGCCATGTGGCTGGCAGCCATCCTTTACTAAGGTTATAAAGATCTACTCGGGCTAACACCTAAGTACTTATGTCTTTACCAAGTGTTTAACAGCAAGTTTCTGGAGAATTTAAATAGATGGCAACATATGTTTAATAAATAAGATATTTGATAAATATTAAAGCTGCACATCAATGCTTTTATACACAGGAATATACCTTGCTCTGGCAGCTAAACTTTGTAACATAAAGGAATTATAGGAAACAGCTGAGGTTTGCAAATGTATGGCAGGACTAGAATTCCAAAGAGTCTAGTTGCAGTGGTGGACCTTAGCAGTTTTAAAAAATACTAGTGCCAAGTGATGATCACCAGAAGCACCAGCCATAATAAAATGGAGCAGGCAGGTTATGTACGTGCTGCCAAAGGTAAGATCAAAGAAATCATCCAAGCCTCTAAGTAAAAGATTATAATGATGCCATGTTTTCTCCCCCTTAAAGTAAAAAAGGTGCTTTATTGTTGATATTACTAAGGACATTTGAGAGATCTCAATCTTTTAAAAACAGTTTTTATAGTTAAAAACCAATGACTTAAAGATGTTTCTCCTTACCCAAGGTACATTTCGGCTTAAGAATGTTGTCTAACCTCCTTGTATTTGCTAAATTTGTTAAACTTAAGCTATCTGGATATATATGTCTTATATTGATATTTTGTTTTGGTTTCTTTACTGAATCTGTATTTGATGCTAGAACAACTTCAACTTAAAAGCATTGTTTTTAATAATCAGTCATGAGTAATCAAGTTTCTTTTAATTGTAGTCAGGGTAAATAAGTACTGATGTAATTAAAAGGACCAAGCAGATGCCATAACAGGCTGTTCAGTCTTCTCTCAGAGATCAGGCCTTCCCCCCCAGTTAAGTCTCTATATCCTGTTATTCACAAAGATAGGGGTGATAATTGGCTGAACCCAGCCTCGAAGGCCAATTTAGAGGAGGCGGCAGCTTGCTTTGAGAGAGAAAGATACGATCCACCTGGGTATCAGACTTTGCCGGCCCTAACGAGGCGCCTCCTGGCTGCCGGAGAGTCTAATGTTTTGCAATGGCCTTCCCCTCCTCCGCCTGAGTTTGCCCCTTTGGCCTCCTGGGACCCCCCCTTCTTCGTTACCCGGGGTCCGGAGCCTGCTTGCCACCAAGGAATCTCTCTTAGGTCAAGTCTGTAGTCTAAAGGAGATCCTTTCGTTAAAAAGAGAGCTTAAGGACCTCACCCACTAGATTCAAACTCTACAGGCCGACCTCACTGAAACAGCCTCACTTCCTAAAGTAAACACAAAAAGACAGGGCACTCAGAAGCGAGCGCCTGCAGTGTCCCTCTCCTTTCCAGTTATGACTCGCTCAACTAGTCAGCCTCGAAGCGCTGGGGAGACGGAACAGTCAGAGGAGACAGAGGAACTAGCAGAACAGCCAGACTCGTCCA
>CABHPH010128472.1:43956-64075 GCA_902168325.1 Peromyscus nudipes
GGTATATGCATGTATTTCTGTTCTTGTTTAAAATATTGTAACTTTACAATATATTCTAGATTACTGAGGGAAATTACAAAAAAGACTTTGGTAAGAGTTTCTGTTTTAAAAGAAAAGAAAAATCGGAGTTTGTCTAGAGTAAATGTCTGAGGGATCAAAGGAATGGACTGAGGGTACATGGAAGTCAGATGACCCGGTGTGGATAGACCAGTGGTCCCTGCCTCAAGAGAAGGTCCAAGCTGCCCTTCAGTTAGTGCAGGAACAGTTAGATCAAGGGCACCTGGAGCCCTCTACCTCTCCATGGAATACTCCTATCTTTGGCATTAGAAAAAAGACTGGTAAATGGAGATTATTACAGGATCTTAGAGAAGTTAACAAAACTTTGATGCCCATGGGGGCGTTACAACCAGGGCTACCCTCACCTGTAGCCATCCCCAGAGGATATGCCAAAATAGTTATTGATATCAAAGATTGCTTTTTATTCCCCTTCATACTGCTGATTGCAAAAGATTTGCCTTTTCTATCCCCATTGCTAATCAGATTGGACCAAATCCACGCTTTCAATGGAAGGTCCTACCTCAAGGAATGGCCAATTCACCCACTCTTTGTCAGAAATATGTGGCCCAGTCCATTGACCCAATTAGAATACAGTTTCCTGAGGCCTATATTATCCACTACATGGATGATTTGTTGATCGCTGCTGAGACTGTGGAAAGGACGCATCTAGTAGCACAAAGCGTGGTGCGAGCCTTACAGGATAGAGGGTTTAGCATTGCCCCAGAAAAAATTCAGACACAGTTTCCTATCGCCCAGCAGCACGTCGGGTTTTTCTCCTGCCTTGCCCCTGCATTTAATAATCTTTTCTACAGAGTTTGCTCCCACAGGTTTGTTATGGCAAGAGCCTGTGCCCCTGCTTTGGGTACACCTCCCGGTTGCTAAAAGGTGCCCCTGCGGCCCAAGGAAAGAAAGGGACCATGGATGACCTTATTGCTCCTCCAGCTCGTCCTAGAGGACGCTCCACTCCAGCACGTCCCGAGATCCGGAGAACCCGCCTCTATGCTGTTTATTTTCTTTTATAATTGTTTTTCTCCTTCTCATTACCTTTGGCCCCTGGCTTTGCAGCGGTTGACTCGATTTATCAAAAGTCAGATTGATTCGGCCTTACCACAGCATATTTCGATTCATTATCATAGACTAGATACAGAGGAGAGCAGCCAGGAGCCCTCTCAAAGACTTAGGTTCAGTGTCCTCAGGTCCTAACACCCCCTGGTCCTATTAGGACCATGATGGAGATGCCCCTCACAGACCCCTCGACTCGGGCGAGGCCGCCCCTGTGTGAGGGAAAAGCTCCAGGCGTGGCTGGAGTGTAGCTGTGACTGCACAGGCTAGGGACATGGGTGCCCTAATAACCCGAGAGTCTGGATTACATGCCCCGTTGCATAATGGTTGTGCAGTAACAGCTCAATGCTCAGCAATCTCCATTCCCTCAAAAAACTGCACGGTCCGTTGATTCCCGCATCACAGGGACGCCTGTAATGTTTGAATCTGGGGAGACATTGCCTCCCGGACCTCTCTTCTCATAGCTTAGAGGGACGGGGCCTCTGTGATCCTCCAGACCAGAAGCCATCCCGACCACACAAACGTGGTTCATTTTTTTTGAAGAGAGGGGGAATTTGTTGGAGACCCACCTAGATTGTTTGACCCAGGTATGTTTGGAATTTCCTGCTTGGAGTCTTGCAAAACAAGACGACCTTGGCCTAACCATAGAAAGGCCTCATTCAGTAACAACAGGGGTCTAGGACCAAAGCGACCTCACCCTAACCTTCCCTTAGGAGTTCCCATTCTTCTTGCAAACAGATGCTAATCAGCCAGCTGCAAGAGCCTGGGGCCAAAGAGACCTCGCCTGCCCCGACCACTCTGACTTCTGATAACCTTCCACTCTCCTTGCTTTCCCTGCCCCCCTCCCTGCCTGAAGCCTCAGCATATAAAAACTGCAGCACTCATTTCAATAAACGGAGCCTTGACGCGACTCAGACTGACTCTTGTCAATTATTTTATGCGCCTGGCTCTCTTCCTTTCTCGCCCCCTTGGCTTTTAGGTGTTTCCCGGCTCGAGACCCACGAATAACTGGACCTGCTGGACGGGTCAGTGCGCCACCAACACCCGGCCTTATTTTGGTATTTTCAAGACAGGGTTTCTCTGTGTAGCCCTGGCTGTCCTGGAACTTACTCTGTAGACCAGGCTAGCTCAAACTCAGAGATCCATCTGCGTCTGCCTCCCAAGTGCTGGGATTAAAGGTGTCTGCCACCACTGCCCACCATCCTTTTCTATCTTTAAATGTTTTTAAAGTTATGTATTTATTTATTGTGTGTCTATGTATCACCTGAGTATTCAGCCACTCATTCCAATTAGTGGTATGTAATCCTGCCTTAGTTGCTTAGGGAAGGGCCAGAGTGTATAGGTGGGGAAGAACCAGGGGAGCTACGGTGTCCTCGAGCTTGAGTCCTGGATCCCTGAGTAGGGGCAGTGAGCAAATGAAGGAAAGACAAACAGACACATATGCATATAAGGTGGGGTCAGGTGGTGTGCGCTCACTCTGATGAAGTGGCATCTATTACCCTTGGCAACCTGGACCTTTAGTGTGATTATTAGGTACAGTACTGGGGTGTGGCAGGGATAACAAGCTTTGGTAGGAGGTCTCTAGGCCGAAGTCTCAGGCTGTAAACATCTGGGAGGAGAAGAAGCTGCAGTTGCTAGACTTTGCAAACACTGGTCACTCATTTGCACTCAGACCCCTGAAGAAAGCTTTGCCATCCCTCTTGAGCCTGGCCTCGAGGCCTTGGCGTCCTTGACATGCCCATGTCCATGTCAACAATGCACATTCACTTACTTACTTCACTTACTCCCTACAGAAAGGGGTTTCCATCTAAACAGCCATGGGGGAAGTCGTCATTCACGTTGGGTACAGACCTTTCAGCAGGGTTACTTTTGAGGTCGCCCATGCTTCTGCCCATGACCCCTCACTCATTGCTCTGTAAGCTAGCATAATAAACTCATTGGTCCCCAGGGAGAACTTCGGTGGACTCACACCTTGATTTGTCATGGGGACCTTAGGAAGAAAGGGTTTATGTTGCTTCATCTTCCCCAGGGAAGGAAGTGCAGCAACAGAGAACAGCTTTCAGGAATCACTTCTCCCTATAGGCTCGAACTCGTATCATCAGGCATGGTGGCAAGTGCCTTTACTCTCTGAGCTATTTTGCTGGCCTTTTCTGATTTTTTTCTTTTTTAATAATTCAGTTTTATTTTATGTGCATTTGTATGAGGGTAGCAGATCCCCTAGAACTGGAGTTACAGACAGTTGTGAGCCATCATGTGGGTGATGGGAATTGAACCTGGGTCCTCTGGAAGAGCAGCTAGTGCTATCAACCTCTGAGCCATCTCTCCAGCCCCATCTGTTGTTCTTAAAGGATTAAAATACACTGTTAAAAGCCAGGCGGTGGTGGTGCATGACTATAATCCCAGCATTCAGGAGGCAGAGGCAGCAGATCTCTTGAGTTTGAGGCCAGCCTGGTCTACAGAGTTCCCAGACAGCCAGAGCTACACAGAGGAACCCTGTCTCCAAAAACCAAAACCAAAACCACACAGAACAACAAAACCACACAGAACAACAAAACCACGTTAATCAGGAAACAAATCAGAGACAGTGGCATGTCTGTGATGCTGAGGACCGGCCTGGGCCTTGCGCGTGCTGAGACAAGACCTCTGCCACCGGCTGCCAGGGGCTTTTCTCCGTGTCTGCCGTTTCTCCAGTGTCACTAGTGCGCAGACTTACGTTTGGCAGCACCGATTGTTTCTGGTTCCCCCAGAACCAGATTCATCCCCCTCCACTAGTACCAACACCAGCTAGACAGTGTGCCCTTCTCAAACGTTCGGCGCTTCTCTTCCGAACTTCTAGGTTCCCATGGTTCAGACTCTTTGTGCCTTTAGCCCTAAAAATCTAGAGTTTCCTCTTCGGTTATTACATGTTTCCTGGCAAAAAGGTGGACCAGGCTTCTTCCTTTTGGGCCGCCAACCAGCTCCCAAACCATGACATGGAGACTTCTTAGTAGTTGTGAATGCTTGGCCTTGGCTTAGGCACGCTTCTGGCTAGCTCTTTTAATTTAAATTAACCTGTTTCTCTTTGTCTACCTTTTGCCTCAGGTCTTATTACCTTTCTTCCTTCTGTATATCTTATTTTTCTGCCTCCTCCAGTGTCTGTCTGCCTGGTGGTTGGATGGCTGGCCTGGGCCTGTCCCTCTCTTTCTCCTTGTTCTCTCCTTCCTTCTCTCATTCTGCTCCAAAGCCTAGAGTTCTCCTATTTATTCCCTCTGCCAGCCAGCCTCACCTTTCTCTCTCCTGCCTGGCTATTGGCCCTTCAGCTTTTTATTAGACCAATCAGGTGCCTTAGGCAGGCAAGGTAAAACAAATACCATAATTAATTGTATTTACCTAATTAAACACACATCCTTACATTGTTAAACAAATGCAGCATAAACAAAACACACCTTTACACAGTTAAAGTAATATTACTCAGCATAAACAAATGTAACACATCTTTGCCCAGTTAAAATAATGTTCCACAACATATGAAATAGTTGTTTTTTTTTTTTTTCTGAGACAGAGTTTCTCTGTATAACAGCTCTAGCTGTCCTGGAACTAGCTCTGTAGACCAGGCTGGCCTCGAACTCACAGAGATCCACCTGCCTCTGCCTCCTGAGTGCTGGGATTAAATGCATGCAGCACCACTGCCTAGCATGAAATAGATAATTTTACTTGGAGTTAGACTGAATACAGGTCCAAACGGCTCCCCTGGGGGAGGAGGTGGGAAGGCAGTGTCAACAACACAGACACCGGGAGTCAGGTGGAGGCAAACAGCAGACTCACTTATTCAATAACCAGGAAGGCCTTATAGACCCTGCTCTCCGCACCCAGGCTGTGTCACAATCTGGTGACATTGCGTGGTTGCCCCTCATTAGCGAGGCACAATCAGGAACTCTGACAGTGCCTGTTGCTAGGCCCTCAGGCAGACTTCAGGTTGGCTCATAAGAAAGTACATTATGTGCATGCCTTGACAACTGGTTTGAGCCAATTTCCTTGACCCTATGGGCCTATCCTAATACATAAATACATATATTAAAGGGGGTTGAGGCATAATTCAATAGTAGATCAGGGTGCTTAGCATCCATGAAGACCAGGGTTCAATTCCCAACACACATTCACACAAAACTATACTGTAAGGGTTCAGGAGACAGCTTACTTACTGCACAAGTATAAGGATTGGAGTTCAGATCCCCTGCATAAAATGCCAGGCATGATGGTACACTTGTAATCCCAACATTGGGAAGCAGAGCTAGGTGGATCCCTGGTGTTACAGGGAGTCCATCAGAGAAGACCACTCAGACAATCTGAAGCCAACTGAACGTCTTTATTTCAGACAGCTGAGACTACACTCATGTAAGATGAATTGCTAAACGGTCTTATTAATAAAAAATCCGGAGCCAGATATTGGCGTGAAAACTGAAAGATCAGAGAAGAAGAAAGAAGCCAGCCACACTCTTACTGCCAGGAAATCCTCAGCCCAAGAGAGCCACTCCTGCACTCTCATGCCTACATACCTTTCTGTCCCTACCATCTTACTTCCTTTCTCTGCCCAGCTACATCACTTCCTCTTTCTGCCCAGTTCTGCCACTTCCTGTCTGTCTGTACAGACCTCTAGACCTCTATGGTTAACTAGTGCTGAGATTAAAGGCATGTGCCACCACGCCTGGCTCTGTTCCCAGTGTGGCCTTGAACTCACAGAGATCCAGATGAATCTCTGCCTCCCGAATGCTAGGATTAAAGGTGTGTGCTACCACTGCCTGGCCTCTATGTTAATATAGTGCCTGGCTTTTTCCTCTGATCTCCATGCAAGCTTTATTTATTAGAGCATAAATAAAATATCACATTTCCCCTTTTTTTTGTCTAAAGTAAAAATTATATCTAATATAAGAAAAACTATATACAATAAGTACAATAACAATATATACAGGCAATAAATACATCAACAATGTCTAGTCCTTTTGCATTTGACAAATTCAGAGAAAATATTCATTATCTACCCTATCTTGTGAATCCAAAGGATTGTATCTAATTTGCCTTCTATCCTAATTTGCATTACCAAAATTATCTTTTGATGTCTTTCAAACTTATACACTTTATACCTCTTTAGTGAGATCCTCTTCTGAAATTGTTAACAAGGAAAACTATAACTATAACTATCTAATTTTCAACTCCCTTAGAGACCTGAGAAGGAAATAATTTTACCTGGTTAAACAGGAAGTGCAAACAAGTGACTTCCAAAAAATGTGAGTTATGACAGAAACATCTAGCTGCCTGGACAGTCACCCAAGTTTTCTCTGCAATGTTGGAACATCCATGTTCAGCTTACAGGCTTAGCATATCTGAAAGACTCATCTGTGAAGCAGGATTTTCTAAAGAGCCTTCCTACCTTGTCTTGGCAAGGATCGGCAGTCCTTTGTTTTGTGTCCTGCTTGTCCATTTTGGACAGCATACTGTCAGCAGTTGATGCAAGGGCACTTTCTTGCCCAGTGGCTAACTTTTTTTTTTTCTCGAGACAGGGTTTTTCTGTATAGTTTTGGTGCCTGTCCTGGATCTCACTCTGTAGACGAGGCTGACCTCAACTCAGAGAGACCCACCTGTCTCTGCCTCCCAAGTGCTGGGATTAAAGGTGTGCAATACCACCACCCAGCACAGCAGCTAACTTTTGCCACAATGAAAGTAAACTCCATGTGGAGTTTCTTCAATGCCCATCATCTTCTCTGAAGTAGATTGGTACTGCCAGGAGCAGACATGTGTCATAATCATAAAAAAAGAAAAAATCTGTTATTAAAACATCTTAAATGGCAATATTCTGCAGATCTCTGAAGCATTTGAAGATGAACTGTCTAAAATATATTTCTGCTTGACCTTGAAAACATACCTAATATGACTATAAGTTCGATTGTAATGACTAGCTACTAACCTGAATTTCTTTATATCCTAATTAGTTGGTAGAAATAACTTTCAAGGATTAGCAAATTCCATTACATTGTTAAATGATTGTATAAGTACAATACCTTGAACAAGATTAGAAATATATGTACAGTATTTTCTAACAAAATCAATCTCATATTTGTATCAATATACCTAATTTGTATACAATATACAAAAATCCAATCCAATGTAAAATATTTAAAACTAGTAGTTGCCTTTTAAAAGTAGATTCAATAATCTACCTTTTATCTTATTATATCCATATTCTCTCTTTTTTCTTTTCATAGTAGATTCAATAATCTACCCTTTATTCTATCATTTTTATATCTTTTTTTTTCAGAGTAGATTCAATAATCTACCTCTCATCTATATACTCTTTTTTTTCCAAACAAGAACCCTGAATCTAATTTCCTTTGTTTAACTTTTTTCCTGACCATTAACAATTAACAATTAACCATCCTAAACAATGATAATTATACAAAACCCATTGAAAGACCAAAAACCACCCACCCCACCTCTTGGGAATGTGGGCATCATTTTCTTAAAATTTCTTCCTGCTGTCTGGGGGTGACAGCATCTTTAGGGGATCCTGAAAAGAGAAATTTTGAATTAACTGTCAAATCCTGGGAGAAGTAGCTGTATCATTTATTGTCCAGTCTCTGCATGATGGAAAAATGCAGGGCTTGTCTCAAGTCCTTGCTCAAGTAATCTATGAGGCTGGATATTCTCAGCTAGCCACCTCGAAATTGTCTTGAACAGTTTGTAGTCCAAAGCCAATCTTTGGGTGGTGTTTGTCAGCTTAGTGGTATTATTATAGTCCTGATGGAATCATCATTGTGGAGCCCTGTCATCTTTTTTTAAGACTTCAAATTTGCTGTTAGGCATGGTCATGATTCCCTGCAGAAAACTGACAGAGACTCAAACACAAAAACATGTACAGGTAGCTAGATGAAGCCTTTTCTGTAGAATTAGTTAGTACTCTATATGACCATTAATATCATGACAAAAGTTTAAAATATATATATATTAATCTTATAAATTTTGATATAAAATTCATACCTTAAGAAAAGTTTTAAAGAATCAAAATAGAACCAAAGAGTTATGAGATTAGTGGCAATAGAATAGTCCCTTAATTTTGGTTTTCTTCTGTCCCATATCAGATGGCTCTTCTGACATGATACAGAGATTTTGCATTTTCTTTTAACAACATGCTTGGGTTTAGAGAAGGAGAGAGCCATGTTCCAACTCCAAAGCCAGCTTTAATTTTTAATTGAACTGGGACTACCTAAAGACCATTTGCATTATGTGTCTGTAGAGAACAGCAGTAACAAACATTTAGGAAGACTTATGAAATTTTATATGTGATACACCAATAGGCCAATTTACTTTTTCTTGGGACATTTTTTTCTGGATGATTTATCCTTTTTCTTCAGATGTCTCATTTGTCCAGTGTTCTTCAGATTCCTTAGACTTCATTCTCCTGAAAGACAAAAACAAAAACCTTTCCCCAACCCTAACTTTTTGGAGGTTCCCTTTTGGCAAGTTATATCTGATCAAATGAAAAGCATTTGTTAGTTGTATAAGTTAATTTAAATTGAATGGTCATGCTGGTTGATGAACTATCACCTCTTCTAATCAAGAGATCTCTCTTGTTCAAATCGAACCTTTATCAATTTTGATGGTATCCATAGCTTTTCTTCTCCTGTAGAAACAAAAGCAAAACCTTGTCCTCAATGTAATACATAACCTGGTTTCCATTCTGGGGTCAACATATCTTAAAGTATATAGGCTGATTTAATTTTGTAGTTTTTTCTTTGTCCAATGTCTCTCCACAGCTGTTGTTCCTTTCTCATCAGCATTGAGAAAATTCAAAGTTAATAGAGCATTATGCAGTCTATTTCTGGGGGTTTTTGTTACCCCTTTCTGTTCATTTAGCATATCCTTTAGAGTTTGATTTGATCTTTCTATGACTGTTTGGTCTGTAGGATTGTGTGGTATACCTGTAATATGCTTTATATTGTAATAAGCAAAAAATAGTTTCATTTTACCAGAGACATATGCTGGTGCATTGTCAGTTTTAATTTGTGTAAGTATACCCCTGATGGCCATAACTTCTAATAAATGCGTGATTACAGAATCAACCTTTTTGGAACTCAGAGCCCATTGAAATCCTGAATTTCAATTTTCCAAATTCTACAAAATGAAACACATCCATCTGCCAGATTTAATTCCTCTGAGTAATCTTTAGGTTACATCCTGCTGGTAGTGGAGTTTGAGTGTAAAAAGAACAAGTAGGACATTTCCTTATAATTTCCTTGGCTTTTTGCCAGGTTATGGAAAAATCCTTTTTTAAACCCTTACTATTGACATGGTGTTTTCTTTTATGAAATTCTGAGGCCTCCAGCACATTTCCTGTCAATAGTTTATCAATCTCATCATTACCTGTGCTAGAGGGCCTGGCAGACCCATATGGGATCGGATGTGAATTATATATAAAGGATGCTTCCTATTCCTGATTATGTCTTGTAACTGAATAAATAACAAAGTTAATTCTGACTCATCAGGGATAAATTCTGCTGTTTCAGTATGTAAGACCACTCTTTCAGCATACTGAGAGTCAGTAACTATGTTGAGAGGTTCTAAAAAATCCATTAATACCACCAGAATAGCATATAATTCTGATTTTTTGGACAGAATTATTAGGTCTTTGAACCACTTTACTTAAATTTTCTGATTTGTAACCTGCCTTTCCTTGTTTGTTTGTGTCTGTATAAAATGTAGGGGTTCCAGATATTGGTGTTTCCCATACAATATGAGGCAGGATCCAATTAGCTCTCTTTATAAGTTGAATCCTATCACATTTGGGATATTTGTTGTTAATCTCTCCCAAAAAATTACTGCAAGCTCTTTGCCAAGGTTCACTTTCTGCCCATAATTTGTCAGTTTCATCATTAGTTAAAGGTACTACAATTTCTGCTGGGTCTATTCCTGCTAATTGACAAAGTCTCAATTTTCCTTTTAAAATCCACTCAGTTCTTTTCCACATAAGTTTTTAATTTTTTACTCTGTTTATTTGGTAGAAATATCCATTCTAATAAAATATCTTCCTTCTGCATTAAAATTCCTGTAGGAGAATGCTTAGAGGGTAAAATAACCAAAATGCAATCCAGCTTTGAATCCACACAATCCACGTGTGCATCCTGTATTTTCTTTTCCACCAAGGCCAATTCTCTCTCAGCTTCAGCTGATAATTCTCTTGGATTATTTAAGTCCTTGTCACCCTCTAAGGTTTTGAACAAATTACTCAGTTCATTATTTTTTACCCTGATAGCAGTCTGTAGATAGGAAATGTCTTGGAATAATCTTTGAAAGTCATTAAGAGTCCATATTCGATCTCTCCTAATTTGTACCTTTTGGGGTCTAATTTTTTTGTAGGCCTTTTTATATCCTAAATAATTAATAGAATCTCCTCTTTGTATCTTTTCAGAAGCAATTTGTAATCCCCAACAAGGCAAAAATTTCTTTACTTTTTCAAACATTCTTTCTAAAGTATCTGCATTTGAATGTCATTCATGTAATGGTAAACTATAGATTGAGGAAATTGTTTATGTATTACTTCCAGTGGCTGTCATACAAAATATTGGCACAGGGTTGGGCTATTTCACATTCCTTGTGGGAGAACCTTCCATTGATATCTTTAACTGACTGAGAATTATTATTATACTGTGAAGGCAAATCTTTCTTTGTCTTTTTCTTATAAGGTAAGAAAAAGTCTTTTAAATCAATAACTATAAGAGGCCATTCTTTAGGTAACAGAGTAGGCAAAGGAATTCCAGATTGTAGAGAGCCCATTGGCTGAATTACCTTGTTAATTGCTCTTAGGTTTGTTACCATTCTGTACTTACCAGATTTCTTTTTTTTCCCTGGAGCTGAGGACTGAACCCAGGGCCTTGTGCTTGCTAGGCAGGCACTCTACCACTGAACTAAATCCCCAACCCATAGATTTCTTTTTAATAACAAATACAGGAGAATTTCAAGGGCTGGTTGATTCATCAATGTGCTGAGCATTTAACTGCTCTTGTACCAGCTCTTCCAAGGCCTGCAGTTTCTCTGTTGTTAAAGGCCATTGCTGAACCCATGTAGGTCTGTCTGTTAACCATTTTAAAGGCAGAGCTGTTGCTGTCTTTAAAAGATCAGCAGCTGTTGTACCCTGTTCTTGTACAATCTGGATGGTGGTGACTTTTCTTTATAATACCTTCTAATGTTTTTCTCAGAAACATGTTAGTTTACAGTTTGTTTCTAAGGTTGGAGGAATGCTAATCTGGGTGTTCCACTGTTGTAATAGATCACAGCCCTATAAATTCATAGCTATATTAGCCACATATGGCTTCAGTTTTCCTCTCTGTCCTTCTGGCACTATACATTCTACCCATCTTGTGTTCTGTTTCACTTGAGATAATGTTCCAATCCCTAACAGCTGAACATTTATCTCCTGAAGAGGCCAATTTGGATGCCAAGATTCTGGTCCAATTATTGTAACATCCACACCTGTGTTTACAAGACTCTCCATGAGAATGTCATTTATTTATAGTTTTAATTTTGGTCTTAGTTCATTTATAGAAGTTTTCCAAAAAATTTACTTTATGGTCTCTACTGAATTTTTGTTCTCTCTGGTATAGCTGTTCTATCACCCTAGCAGTATAGTTTTTTACAATAGGCATTTGGTTATTTAATTGCTCTGGGAAGGGGTTTCTTCTATGATTGCAGGAAAGGACTGAACTGAATTTTCAATGGAGACCTGCGAGAGGCCCCTCAGGGAGTTTCCTGATGGCAAAGGCAAAGGATTACCTTGTATGTCCCTTATTGATCTACATTCTTAGTCCAATATTTGCCTTTACCACACCTTCTGCATAATCCAGAAGGGAGGGGTGTTTTGTTGCCATTGTTCCTTGAAGAAACATTGTTTCTAGGAATGCCCTGTTTACAGTCCCTTTTTAGGTGACCTTGTTCACTGCAATCAAAGCATCTGATTTTACTACTTTACTATTTTCTTCAAACCTCTGGAAAGCACCTCTCCTACCCAAACATCATTATGATCATGAGATTCAATATTGATTGTATCTCAGATTCATTCCTCCAAGGGTGCTGATCTTGCCTTTAACGGCCTAATTTTACCCTTTTGCATTGTGTACTATCATTTTCAAAAGCCAGAGGTTCAATTATTATCTGTCTAGTTTCTGAACTTGGTGTCATTCTATTTATTGCTGAAGTCAGCCTTTGTACGAAATCCGTGAAGTTTTCTTTTGGGACCTATATAACTTTTGTAAATGACTTAATTTTCTTTCCTACTTCTTTAATTCTGTCCCAAGCATTCAAGGCTGTCATGCAGCATAGAATTAGGGTGTGGTCATCATATAAAGATTGACTTTGTATATCAGCATAATTGCCTTCTCCAAGAAGTTGATCCTGGGAAATTTCTATACCTCTAGCCCTACATTGTTGTTCTATAGTCTTAGCCTCCTCTTTCCACCAGGTCCTCCATTGTAACTGTGGACCATCCTCTAGGACAGCTGTAACCAAATCTTTCCAGTCTTGAAGGATAATTCTATTACAAGTTGCCCACGAGTTTAACATCTGCTTTACAAATGGAGAATGCATACCATATGAGACTATAGCTTCTTTAAATCTCCTCAAATCTAACATTTCCACAGGAGTCCAGTTAGCTTGTACACAGCCTTGAGCATTTGGCAGTTCCTGTAAGGTTACCAGATGGAATAATTTTGGCTATTTGAAAACCTTAGGCTGTTTCTCTGTAACTATATAATTCAATGCTGAGATAGGTTCACCTTTAAATTCTTCTGTCTGGGTCTGAATTTCTCTATGATTTGTTTTAACAAGTTTTTGAAAACTTTTACCTTGGCACTCAAATTAACCAACCTTTTTAATGCTAAAAGAAATATGACCAAACAAATAATATTCATAATTGAAGTTTTATAAATCCCATCAACATTAATTATCCTCTCATTTAATTGTTCCGTTTTCAGACTGCCTAATGTGTTATCAAACAGAGACCAGACTCCCTCCACTGTAAAAATTTCCCATTTTTTTAATGTGGGAAAAAATTTCTCTTTTAACTAATTTCTCCCTTTAAGATATCTTAATTTACTCACCAAGTCTGCTGACAGCATAGAACAGTAGAATCCTGAAGGAGTTTCAAGGCAGCTACCTAGTGTGGTAGCAGTTGGGGATGGGGATCCAGAGAGAGCCTACCACCCACAAGGAGAGAAGAAGTGAAAGAGATTCCAGCCTACATGGGGTGGAGACTCCAGCTTGGGCCTGAGCCAGACGCCTTCAGGGCCACAAGTGACTTTTTAGTGAATTTGTGCCACAAATGTTGGGCGCCAGATGTAAGATGAATTGCTAAATGGTCTTATTAATAAAAAAACAGATCCAGATATTGGGGTGAAAATAGAGATATCAGAGAAGAAGAAGGAAGCCAGCCATACTCTTACTGCTAGGAAATCCTCAGCCCAAGAGAGAGCTACTTCCTGTATACTCATGCCTATATACCTTTCTGTGCCCTGCCATCTTACTTCCTTTCTCTGCCCAGCTACATCACTTCCTCTTTCTGGCCAGCTCTATCACTTCCTGTCTGTCTGTACAGACCTCTAGACCTCTATGGTTAACTAGCACTGGGATTAAAGGCATGTGCCACCATGCCTGGCTCTGTTCCAGTGTGGCCTTGAACTCACAGAGATCCAGATGAATCTCTGCCTCCTGAATGCTGTGGATATTGTTCTGTATAAATAAAACACTGATTGGACAGTGGCCAGGCAGGAAGTATAGGCGGGACAAGGAGAGAGGAGAATTCTGGGAAGTAGAAGGCTAAGTGAGAGAGACACTGCCAGCTGCCACCATGACAAGCAGCATGTGAAGATGCCGGTAAGCCATGAGCCACGTGGCAAGGTATAGATTTATAGAAATGGATTAATTTAAGATATAAGGACAGTTAGCAAGAAGCCTGCCACGGCCATACAGTTTGTAAGCAATATAAGTCTCTGTGTGTTTACTTGGTTGGGTCTGAGCGGCTGTGGGACTGGCGGGTGACAGAGATTTGTCCTGACTGTGGGCCAGGCAGGAAAACTCTAGCTACGCCCGAATGCTAGGATTAAAGGTGTGTGTTACCACTGCCTGGCCTCTATGTTAATATAGTGCCTGACTTTTTCCTCTGATCTCCATGCAAGCTTTATTTATTAGAGCACAAATAAAATATCATCATACACTCAGGTATTTGGGATCCAAGTATAGCACCAAGCGTTTAGAGCAAGGGGCTTTTTTTTTCTTCAAGATTTATTTATTTATTATGTATACAGAAGAGGGTGCCCGATCTCATTAAAGATGGTTGTGAGCCACCATGTGTGCTGGGAATTGAACTCAGGACCTCTGGAAGAATAGTCAGTGCTCTTAACCTCTGAGCCATCTCTCCAGCCCGAGCAAGGGGCTTTTAAAGGCAAACCTCACATCCTGTTATCTTGTTCAGCATCTCTAGAAGCAGGTTTTGTGCAAGTAAGCAGTTTAACAGAAGCTAAGTGATTAGCTGTGGCATTGAGCTGGGCATCACACAACCAGGCAGTTTAACAGAAGCTTAAGATAAGTCAGCTGAGCACCTTGATCTTGGGTTCCTAGAATAGAGTTGGGTAATTTTTCACAGGGTTTCCCATCAAGGAGAACAAATTATAATTAAACCTAAAATGACTTCAGCAAGAATACAAGATGGAAGAACCTTTGCATTCTCTTGCTCTGTCACTCTGGAGTTTGTTGGTCAATCAGTCTAGCCAAATTGGTGAGTTCCTGGTTGGATAAGAGACCCTATCTCAGAAGGTAAGGTAGAGAGTGATTGAGGAAGATGCTTGATATTGACCTCTGGCCTCTAAACACATGTGCATGCACAGCACATACACACAAGTAGACTTTAGGACAACCAGTTTTTTCTAAAGCTCAAATGGTACCACCTATTGTGGTGAATTGTCTGACAGGTCAGGAACGTGTTCCTTCTTTTCACTCTCCTATGTAATACAGGATTTAAAAGACAGTTTGAGAGCTGGGCAGTGGTGATGCACACCTTTAATCCCAGCACTCAGGAGGCAGATTGAGGCTGGCAGATCTCTGTGAGTTCAAGGCCAACCTGGCCTACAGAGCAAGTTCCAGAACAGCTAGAGCTGTCACACAGAGAAACCCTTTCTGGAAAAACAAAACAAAACAAAAGTCAGTCTGAGAACTAAATTTCCCAGCATTCCTTGTTGGAAAGGTTACTAGTTGATAATCTGCCCGTGAGAAGTATAGTTCTTCCTCATTATTTGTAGTAGTTATGTCCTATTGTTGTGAATGTTAAAAAACTCTGAACTCTTGTTCAAGAGAGGAAATAGGATTGGGTTCCTGTGAATCTTTGGTCATAAAACTCTTGTCAGCCAACAAGCATCTTGGATAATGTAGTTTTTTTGTGTTCTTTTTTGGTAAAAGACCCTTTTATAGATAGGTCAATATCTAGCTGTCTATCATATCTATCTACATATTGTCTATCTGTCATATCTATCATCTAGCAATCATATCAATCATACATTCTAGCTACCATCTATTTATTATTTATTTACCTATCAGTCACATCTATTATCTATCATTTACATCTATTAATCATCTATCAGTCACATCTATTAATCATCTATCAAGCATATTATTAATATCATATTATTAATCATCTATCTATCTATCTATCTATCTCAATCAATAGAACTATGTATGCTTTTTATAACACAGTTACTTTCTCAGTAAGGTACCTAACAGCCTGCAATGCTTAGAAACTCTAAATAGCATTTCAGCATTATGCCTAGGGACAACTTGACACAATAAAGTCATCAGAAAAGCACAAAGATGTAAAAGATAGCAACAAATGAAGAAAGGCACTTAGTGCTGAGAGCTGAGACAGAAGGCAGGCCACCATTAAAAAAGGCTTTTAATGTGTATGTTTTGTCTGCATGTATGTATGTGCACCATGTGTGTGCTTGGTGCTCAGGTGGCCAGAAGAGAGGGTCAGATCCCCTGGAACTGGAGTTACAGTTGATTGTGAGTCACTTTGTGGGGACTGAGAACCAAAGCTAGGTCTGTTTTGTGAGCAGCCAGTGCTCTTACCAACCAGGCTGTTTCTTCAGCCTTGCACACCATCATGAACTTTTCTTAAGATATGAATTTTATATCAAAATTTATAAGATTTATATATATACTAAACTTTTTTAAAAGAGTTATTTATTTATTATGTATACAGTGTTCTGTTTGTATGTATGTCTGCACGCCAGAAGAGGGCACCAGATCTCATTACAGATGGTTGTGAGCCACCATGTGGTTGCTGGGAATTGAACTCGGGACCTCTGGAAGAGCAGTCAGTGCTCTCAACCTCTGAGCCATCTCTCCAGCCCATATTAAACTTTTGTCATGATATTAATGGTCACATAGAGTACTAACTAATCCTAGAAAAAAGGCTTCATCTAGCTTCCTGTACAGATTTCAGGTTTGAGTCTCTCAGATTTCTGCAGGGAACCATGACCACGCCTAACAGCAACTTTGAAGTTTCCAAAAAGGTGATGGGGCCCCACAACAATAATTCCATCAGGACTATAATAATACCACTAAGCTGACAAACACCACCAAAAGATTGGCTGGACTGCAAACTGCTCAGGACAATTTCATGATGGCTAGCTGAGGTGATCCAGCCTCACAGACTACTCAAGCAAGGACTTGAGATAAACCCTGCATTTTTCCATTATGCAGAGACTGGATAACAAATGATACAGCTTCCTCTCCCAGGACTTAACAATTAATCCAAAGTTTTCTTTTCAGGATCCCCTAAAGATGCCTTTGCCTCCAATCAGCAGGAAGTAATTTTAAGAACACAATGCCCATATTCCCAAGAGGTGGGGTGGGTGGTTTTTTGATCATTCAGTGGGTTATGGATAATTGCCATTATTTAGGATGTTTGATTACAAAGGAGATTAGATTCAGTGTTCTTATTTTGAAAAAAAAAGAAAAGAAAAGATATAGATAAGAAGTAGATTATTGAATCTACTCTGAAAAAAAAAAGATATAGTAGAAGTAAGAACGTGGCTGGCTTGTTCTGTTTCTCTGATCTTTCAGCTTTCACCCCAATATCTGGCTCTGGTTTTTTTTTTTTTTTTTTTTATTAATAAGACCTTTTAAGATTTGTGTTACACTTTGGTTGACTTAGTTTTCGTTATTCTTCATGTCTACAACTGTCCATTTTTGGGTTAAGAGATATTTTTCTGAGCAGGCCAGTTCACAGATACAGAACTGGAACCTATAGGAAGGACAGCCTGTGTGTTCACGGTAGCATGCCTACGTCTCCCACCTACCAGGGCACAGGAAAGAAGGCAGAAACCGCATCTTCACTGAGAACTGACTGCCATGTTCCCCATCCCCTGAGAACCACCAGAGGTGCTGGGGTCCTTACTAGAGTGTGAATCCCATTCCCTGAGGAATATCCTCAAATCCACTCACCCAGTCCTACATGCATTTTTGATGAAGCACCCTGAAAATCTAGTTCCAGGGGTAACCCTCTGGCAACTGCCAGCACAGACTGGCTATTTCCAGGAATCTTGGCATATATTCCCTCCACCTCTTTGGCTAAGTGTAATATCATCAGTAGGTTAGTGTGAAATTTAACTCTAGTTACTATCAAAGGAAGCAGGAGTTGGCACTGAGGGGGATGCCTTTGTGGAGGGGCCAGAGACATCTCCAGTTCTGTTATCAAAATGAAAGCTGCTGTATTAGCTACTTACTTTGCTGCAAAACACCCGATAAAACAGTCTAGGAAAAGGAAAGGTCTATTTTGGCCCAAAGTTTAAAGGTTCAGTCCATCGTGGTGGGGAAGGCGTGGTGGCACAAACAAGGGGCAGCTGGTCACATTGCATCCACAGTCAAGGAGAGAGCAATGAATGCTGCTGTCAGTCTGAGCCCAGTCTAGTGAGTGGTGTTGCCCACATTTAGGATGGGCCATCAGTTAACCCGGTGTAGGAAGCCTTTCACAGACATGCCTAGAAGTTTCTCGCCATGATTCTTGATCTGTTAAGTTGACATCGAGATTAACTTCCAGATGCCATTAAACAAGTGTATATTGTAAAAACTCTGCCTAACGCCTGTGTGTGCCGGAAGTCACACAGGTGCACATGATAGTAGCTAAGGCTTATTGAGCTCCTGTGAGGTGCTAGGCCCTCTTCCACATATTCCATTTCACCCTTCTAACAGCCTGTCTGAAGAGGCTGCTATTTTAAAGATATTAATTCTTGCCCCACTCCGGTTTTTCAAGGCAGGGTTTTTCTGTATAGCCCTGGCTGTCCTGGAACTTGCTCAGTAGACTAGGCTGGCCTTGAACTTAGAGATCCTCCTGCCTCTGCCTCCTAAGTGCTGGGATTAAAGGCATGAACCACCACCACCTGGCAAGATTTTTGTTGTTTTTTGAGACAGGGTTTCTCTGTGTCACAGTCCTGGCTGTCCTGGAACTCACTTTGTAGACCAGTCTGGCTTGAGCTCACAGAGATTCACCTGCCTCTGACTCCCAAGTGCTGGGATCAAAGGTGTGTGCCACCACTGCCCTGCAAAATATTCTTTAAAATTATTTTAATGATACCTTTAAAAATTGTGTGTGGGGGTATGTGCACACAAGTGCAGGTTCCTGTGAAGGTAGAGGCCAGAGATGACAGATCAACCTGGAGCTGGAGGTACAGGTAGCTGTGATACACCTCACATGGGTGCTAGGAACCGAACCTCTGCTGAGCCAGCTCTCCAGCCTCCTTACATTCATCTGCAGTAAAGAAACTGAGGCATGCAAAAATGACTTGCATGTGTGCACACATCTAGAATAATCAAGGCTTGGATTCAGGCAGCAGGTCCCTCTAAGCTTTATAGTAATTTATAAACATTTATAAAAATAATTACAATTGTTTTTGTGTGGTGTGTCTTGTGTATGTGTGCAGGTGATGCACATTCATGAACTTGCAGAGGCCAGAGGAGGATGTCAAGTGTCCTGCTCTAGACTTTCCATCTTATTCCTTTGAGACAGGGTCTCTTACTGAACCTGGCAGCCAGCAAGTCACAGCAAGTCTCCTGCCTCCATGGCCCAACCCTAAGCACTGGGTACCTGTGCAACCATGTCTATCTTCTCATGTGTGTTCTGAGCACTTGAATTTAGGTCTTCATGCTTGACCACCACACACTCTCACCTTCAGAGCCATCTCCCCAGCCTCCCTCAAGGTTTTGCACTCAGCTCTCACCCTGCACATCTCTGGATTCAGAATCTTCTAAAAGAACCAGTATACCATGCATCTCTTGTTTTATTTAAGGGAAACAGTTAAGACTCTTCTTTGATCGTTACTGTGTTCTTAATGCAAAATTGCAGACGTCTGCCTCAGAGATCCCCTATTCCACCACCCCACACTTAGAAATGGTTTAATTTCTGCTGACTCTATTGTTTTCCCCTCCCTCTTCTTTTGGATAGTACAGTATCTAAATCTTTCCATATGCTAATGCTGCAGCACCACGAATTACCAAGTTATCAAAGCGATGATTTTGTCTACATGTCTGAGAAGCATCCTACCTCCTTTCTCTGGTAGGCATAACAGAATTTTGTGTGGTTCCCGACCTTCAGGCCTTCATAGCCGCCCCCTGGCTTCCACAGTCTATGTAACTTACCATCTGTGCCTTTTAGCCAATGATTCAACCTCAGTTCACTGCATATGCCTGGTCCAGCGTAAAAGGGTCTGGGTGCGGAGAGACAGCTTCCAGGCCCACCTCCCCCAGCTTTGAATTTGGCATGGTCTTGGGCAAGACCCTCCTCAGGCCTAACTTTTACCAGGTATGAAATACATGGATCAGCCCCAAAAACCTTTAAGTGTGTGACTGAACTGTGATTATCTCTGGGTGCTAAGGTGATGATGTCTTGCTCACAAAGCCATTTTTTGTTGAAAATGAGAAACTCTAGGTA